>DF240617.1:12197-92828 GCA_000507305.1 Breviolum minutum Mf 1.05b.01 | reverse complement strand
GAACGTTATCACAGCTTTGGGCATGCGTAAGGTATGTACCGAAGCAGTCCATTCCCTAGCACTATGAACACGAACGTTATCACAGCTTTGGGCATGTGTAAAGTATGTACCGAAGCAATCCATTCTGTAGCACGAAAACGCCAGGACTGAACATGTGAAAGCACCTGTGAACACGAAAACACGAAAACCCGAAAACGCGAAAACGGGAGGAATCAACCTGTGGACGCGAAAACGGCGAAAACGCGAAAACGGCGAAAACGCGAAAACGGCGAAAACAAGAAAACCGCGAAAACGGGGAAAACGCGAAAACGCGAAAACGGCGAAAACCGGAAAACGCGAAAACTGCCAAAAGTGTTCCTGTTTTCTGGTTTTCAATTTTTCGTTTTCTGGTTTTCTCAGTTTTCTGGTTTTCTCGTTTTCTGGTTTTCTCGTTCCGCTGGCCGCACCCTTCTGGCCAGGTCGCGTTTTTTATGTGCTTAGTTCTCCTCTGGCTCAAATCAAAGGTTTCGGTTTTTGGGATTTGATACTGCTGCATTTCTCAATTTCATCCCCTAAATTTGTCTCTTCAACATGACCAGCGCCTGGTCATTTCTCCCCAATGGATGCCCACCTTTCCCACTCGCCCAAGCAACTGCCAACCATGACAACCCTGCGGGCTGGAAGCTGAAATACACGGTGGCAAAAGGTGTTTAGATTCAGCTTGCCCGGGTATTTTGAGGCAGTTTTGCGAGAAAAAAAAAACATCGAACCCTTGCACAAACCTTACCTAATATATCCTTCAAAGGTTGGGTCAAATTTGTTTGTTTGTTTTGAATGTTGAATCTTTAGAACTTGTTTTTTGTTGTTTTAACCAAATTTGATAAATATGACATTTCAAAAAAAACACATCCCATCCTTCAAAATATGAAAAAAAACATACCTTGCCTGGATGGGTGCAGTGCTGTTCCCCGAGATGGCATGCGTATGTCCTGCACGATAGAAGAACTCGCCAAAGGCGCACCACCTACGTCGCCCACAATGCGGTGGGATGCGTGGTGAATTTGGAATGGGGAGATGGTGGAAACATATTGAGCAATGAAAAAAACACCATGGTTGTTTAGATTTGTTTAGGCTATGTAGGGGATGAAATCCTATACCCGTGTGGTGATTTTTTCAAAAGCCATTCCCTATTACACAAGCAGTATAATGGAAAGTACGAGTTTTTTTTGTGTTTTTTCTCGTGGCTGAATTGAAGAGATGATGATCATGGTGATGCTGACGATGGCAACAAGAAGGTTTATGATGACAGTACATAACAGATATGACGATGATGATGATGATGATGATGATGATGATGATGATGATGATGATGATAAGAAGGAGGAGGCAAAGGAGGAGGCAAAGGATGAGGATGATAATGTTGATATTGACGCGATGCTTATGATTTCAAAAAAAAATATCACGACGTTACCAGGAAGATGTTCGATGATGATCGAAAAAAAATAATTCATAGAAACAAAAAAACAATTGGCAGGAAGAAAATGTCAAAATCATCATGGCACCTTTTGGAGTTGAGGTCATCACGTCATCACTGCACCAATGTGTTGCGTGGTTCCATCTCATATCGCGGCAAAACGTCACCCTTTTTCCTCACCCATTGGACCATCACTAATCCAGGACCCACGGGTTCGTGCCAAGACACTGGCAAAAAAATAGGCACATACCTCCGCCGACATATCACCCAGGTAAGCCCCACATACCCAAACATTACATCGACATCTGACTGCGTTTTGGTTGGACAAACAGCTCGATCTACACATTTTTGCAATATGATTGCAGTTTCACAGCGTTTAGCCGTGATAAATAGTAGGGTTTCCGGGACGTGGGGCAGGAAATCAACATTAATGTACTCTCCAGCATATCAGCATGGATGGTTAAAAAATCCAAATCATGTGTAAATTTTCAGGCGATGTCAGATTTGCCAAGAGTTTGGACATCAGGCGGCTATTCCGATATATTCCAAAACGCGTTTTCATGGGAGCCTTCACATGTTCCAGGTCATCTCATTACATGAGAAACTTTCAAAAAAAAACTCCAAACCAATCTGCATGGACTATGGCCATGGTGAATTTTGGAATCCCTATAGCTAAAAGTCAACTGTTGTGACCAGTTGCTAATTTGCTCATGATTCAGCATGAAAAAAATGCGTCGAATCCCCGTTCGGTCAAGGAACACATGCCACAATCACCAGAGCAGTCAAAAAGGCCATATTTGAAACGTCCCATCCTCAGCAAAACGAAGGGTAAACACAAAAGAATGCCCTCCGGGAAATTCCTGCAAGTAGGAATGCAGGAAGGCCTGTTAACACACACCCATAGAATCCCCCAAATCAAATCTTTCCGGCACCACATCTCAATATATTTTCGGAAAAACCCGATACGCGGGAACGGGATCTTTCGGATCAAGGAGGGTCTCTGCGGGTCACACGACTTCCTCCAAAACACTGACATCATGACTTTAAATGCCATTTTGCGCGACATGAGAAGCCTTGTCGCATTTTTTTTTGCATTCTAGTCAGTCTCAATTCTCAATAATTATTCAACAAAATCTGTTTTCTTCAGTTTTCTCTAGTGACCCTATTCAAGATGGGCTCCTACCAATTACTAAGTGGGGTTATAACTCCACTTATAGGGCTCATAACTTCAGTTAACTACCCATCTATAAGGCCATAATATATACAGAGGTTTTATGAGCCACGAAAAAAACCCTTACTACTTTCCATTATACTGGTTGTTTAATAGAAATTATTATACTGCCGATATAACTGGGGAGTATAATGCCCTATATACCCCAACCAACCAGTTTTTTTCATTGCTCATATACTTCCATTTATGACTAGGCTCGGGGCCCAATGATGTTGGAATAGATATGATCCCCTGCGCAATCTCGTGAGCCGTTAGCCATTGAAAGACTGAAGAATTCTTGGAGATTCCGAATCCCACGAAAAGCGTTGGAATGGTATATGATGGTACCTTCATGAAAACCGAAAAATTAATCCGCCAAATAAATGTATTGTAGGTAAATATATACCAGTCACATGGATCATATGGATTCATATGGGACATACCCTTCCCCCAATCCCCTGTTTACATGCCTTAACATGCCTTAACCTCGGAACAGAACGATTCCTTTCTGAGAAACAAGATTTTCCGATCCACCAAATCCAAGCCGCCACACGAACTTTTTGCAGTCAAAGAAGCAATTCTTGTGGCATAATCATTCCAGGTGTCAAGTACTTCTCCTAAGATTTGCACATTTTTTCACATTGATTTGTTTTCAGTGAAGAAATCTTCCATCGCGTCTTTTTTTTGATCGCGTTATTTTGATATATGTTGCTCCGAGGATTTAGATCTACATAAGTGCCGAGGGAAACTGCTGTCTCCATCGTTCCCTGGAAAAAACACCAGCAAGCTTCCATCTGTTGTTTCGATCAAAGTAGACACAACAAAACACGCACCAAACCAACCACAATAATAATCGAATCATAAACAACATCTATGATACATGAAGAACATTAGTTTTGTATATACATGAAACATAAAAGTACAATTTCATATCAAATAATGCACATGGCACATGGGCATGTTTGGAAACTATAGACATTAATAATTAGAAGTCTTTGAAACTAATACTTGCAATAAAAACAAGTCTTGGCACACACACACACAAATGGGTGCAACATGGTGAAACTCTTCAGATGTTATGTGAAAAAAACAGGGGACAAGTGCCAGGCCAATCCATGACATGGTCGTGACATTTTTGGACCTGTAAGAGCTTGCGATTCCCTCAAATTTTTTGCCTCATTTATAAGGTATTTTCTCAGGATGTTGTTTGGGGGATCCAAATTTTTGGAGATGGAGAGGTTTCATCCCCAAATTTCACCTCTTAAGTGATGGGAACAATACACCAATAGAGCCACCAGTTCTGCAAGAAGATGAATATGTTTGTATCAACACTGTAGCAGGCAATGACATTTTCAAGGACTCTTGGATGTGAACATGTTGCTGGTATGGCTTTGGGCTATAGTTATAAATGTAAGGAAAATTCACCTTCAACACTGCTAGTCTCAGCATTCTCAAACACCGACATAAAAACACCAACCATCACAATTTAATTTTAGCTTCTCCCAAAAGCAGGCCGGCAAAAGATAAGAAAACTCAGGTAGTTCGCTGCCGTTGGGTTTAGTTTTTGGGAAGCTGAAAACCTCCCAAAAATGCTTCAGTCTCTGGGCAAGTGGAATCAAACAAAAATCCCAAGCCAAAAACTAGCTAGAACCCCAAACAACCAATTGCAAATGGTTGTTTCAATTGGACGATTCCAAATCTTTATGTAAGAAATGGTTGTTTCACCAAAACATCCATTTAAACTGGTGGTTCGGGGTTCCAGGTTGTCATTTTTGGAAGACTCCTCGACTTGTTGAACATCTTCCAACATCCATCACTTCCACTTTTTCCAAATGGATACACTCCTTGAAACTATCATAGCACCTGAAAAAAGCATGGCATCCAGAAAAAAAACACGTCATCTTCCAACCATCAATTTTCAGGTGCTATTAGCTACCATGAGCCCCCAAAACCATGAACAATGCAGGTTTTGGCCACCTAAAAGACAGGTTATTTCCCATAAAAACATATAAAAACCCTCTAAACATGTAGGTTTTGTGGCCCATGGTAGTTTCAGGGAACGTACCTCCCTTCCCCCCAACCTGTCAAGTAGCATGAGTTGGATAGATGTAAAGCTTCCAGTATATCCATGCCGCCGGAAGAGAGACCTGAACAACCGGAAGAACGTCCGTTTTGGGTGTAGAGAAACCTCCCAAAAAACGTGGATGGATGTTGCTTCCAACCAACCAGCGCACAGATACACAACACCTTATTAAGGATATTTGATACAAACAGGCGAGTTGCACGCCGGGTATTTTTGTTCATATCTGGGTGTGTGTGTGTGTGTGTGAAACAAAAGGTCGGTTGTATATGATACGAATAGTAGATTGATGTCCTGTACTCGCATCGAATTTCCAAACAAACTATTCGATCTGTTTGAAATGTAAAGTGTGCATTGACAAATCAATTGTCTGGAAGCAAGCATCATTGAAACCCTTTGATAACCAAATCAGATGATACATTCTTTGCAAGATGTGTGTCAGTAAGGCAAACTAAGAAAAACTAAAAAAAACTAAGAACACCTATAAAAAACTAAATTCCACTAAAAACAACTAAAAAGATCTAAAAACATCTTGGCCTTTGACTGCATCACTCTTCCCTTTTTCCCAACATTTTTCCACTAACATCCAGAACTTTGCGCAGGCATCTTGAGCTCCAGCTCCAATTGGTTCCATTGGTTTTATTAGGTTTCATAGGCTCCCTAAGGAAAACTAAAGAAACCTAAGAAAACCTTAAAAAAAACCTTTAAATACCAAAAAAAACCTAAGAAATACTAAAAAAAAGAAACAAATCTAAAATGTTCCGCCCTCCAAGCCCATTCCATCTAAGAAAACCTAAAACAATCTAAACAAACCTGCCCTCCCAGTACATCTCATCTAAGAAAACCTAAACAAATCTAAAAAAGTCTAAAGATGGTCCTATCTGGATTGGTATACAAAGGGTTCTTAAGAAAGCACCAAGGCGCAAATAATTCTCAAAAGCAAATAACATCATCATAACTTTGGTTGATCCCCATTTCAGCAACAAAAAGAAAAGTAAAAATGAATAAGGACCCCGGATCACTTAAATTGCAATAATCCTTGTGGTCACTTCTACGCCTATCATCCGAAATTTTCAACTCCCCTTTTTTTGGGGGCAGGGAGGAGTGGAGAAACTGGGCCCCCGAAGTTGTTTGTTGATTTGTTGGTTGATGGTCCAATTTGAATAGCTGAGGCACACAGGCAATAATCAGCCAAACAGCAAACAAGATTGCGCCATTCCTCAAGGACTCCGATTTTGGAAGGTCGATCTGTCCGTACTTGGAGGATCATCCCAGAATTTGGTCCACTGGTTAGGGATCACTTCCATGTATAAACCATGAAACGGCCACTTGGAAGGGGAAATGATTTACTAACCATGGTTATTAACCACTTACTATTTAATTGGGACGATCCTCCAAGTATAGGATGATTCATAGCTGGTTGAGTCACTGAGATGAATCAAATGAATCTGTATTTTGGGCTAAAACAGCTACATGCATTATTCATGTTCCATAAACCAATCATCAATTTTCACGCGCCCAGTATTCAAATATATTCAAAAAATACATAAGTACGAAAATGAATACGTTGATAGATAGATCGCTACATGGATGGATAGATCAGTAGATAGGCAAGTAGATAGGCACCTCAGGATGCTTGTGAACACTCTTAGGCTGTTTTTGCAAGGCTCAAATGCCGCAACCAGCCATACTCTGCTTCCCAGTCCGAATCGTAGTCATCCTTCGCTGCATGGGATCTGTGGATTTATCAGGGTGTTTTAGGATCAGCTGTGATTCATGGGTAAGCTACAAAAATTCTTTAAGCTGATAGAAAACAAGTAGATTTGGGTCGTCCCCCTTTCCAGAAAATGGTGGTATCAATGAAGCAAGCTTCCCTAAAAACCCTAAAATGTGACGACTGGGACGTGGGACAACCCAAAGTACATTTGAAGAGTTTGGTCATCTTGGTTTCCACCTACTTGGAGGATCATCCCATTTAGTAAGTGGTTAATGCCCATGGTTAGTAGGTCCCCTAAGTAGGGTTAATCCCCTTCCAAATGGGCTAAATGGCTTATAAATGGGAGTTACTAACTAACTACTAACTGGGATGATCCTCCAAGTATTCACATTCTTCACCTTTGCACATCTTCAGAGGTGGAATGGGGTCATGACTTTCTTTGCCCCGTTCCGCCGCAGGATCAGAGCCAAGATGCGCAAGTATTTTGGGGATCGATCAAAAAAGGTCCCAAAAAGCTTCGAACATATCGATTCTGGGGCAACCAACACTTGATTCCATTCCAGAAACTGTGGGCGACGGGGATGTGTATGTTGTCCTTTTTGAAGGATTATTTGAAAAAGTTAAATTCAGGTCCATTCCGCCGCAACTAAATGTTGTGGCAAACAACATCATGCTCGGAAGGGTACTTAGTGGGAATAGAGGGAATGAATTTATCCAACTATACATATTACATATATACTTTTTGTAAGATACACCCCCGAAGTCTAACATAAGCCCTGAAAATTGATGGTTGGAAGACTACTTGACTACTTTCCTTTTGGGATGGTATATTTTCAGGGGCTATGTTAAACTTCCAGGGGGTACCTTTCCTCATTTCCAACTAAGCAACCAGCCAGTTCACCAATGGACGATCTCAATAAAATGATTCTCCACATAAACCAACACACAAATTCGGGAAGGCCATACCCAACCCGACGTGTGGCAACGAAACATATGTGCAGCTGGAAGGCTATTTGCAGCTGGCGTTTCGAGTCCTTCCTCGGTTTATGTACGAAGACGTAGACCGGAACCCAGAAGTCATGTGTTTTGTAGGGATATGAAAACCCTTGGTGAAACAGGTCCAAACATGCCAAGCATTCGGATCATTTTGGGTTCCTTTAATAAATGCACTTGTCATTGCTGACTATGTCAACGTTGGCTGCCTCAGAATAAAGACACGAAATACGTAAACAACGTCAGGTTCATAAACTCATCTGCAATCCTCCCACACCGTAGTGAAAGTAGATGGCGATCGCCACTCCCAAAAGGTGGGTTGGTAAGGGGTCATGTTAAACCAATACATGGGAGTTGCGCCATCGATCCTTTCCAGGTGGTTTTAATTGACATGAACATTTATCGGAATGCATGACTGAAAAAAACAGAAAAAGGCCTACTATGGCTCATAGAATTGGAAAACATATCTCGAGAAAAGGTCAAACACAAATGGTGCACATGGAACCTAGCACCATCAACCCGCGAGGAAAGGGCACTTCTTGAGCTCAAACATATCCGCTAAATTCACGTGACTATCTACTCTGATTTGCTCAAAAAATGCTGGGGAACATGAATGAACATTGAAATTTGCCACTTTGTCACCCTTGAAAGATAAGAAATCACCTTCAACATTGTTACAAATCCAAACTAAAGATGGCATAGGAGCTAAGCACGTTATCAAACTCTATCAATTTCCCATTGTATTGATTGTTTCATGAACAGTTCCCATAAAGGCCTACAATAATCCACCCATTGATCCATCTAACGAAAGGTAGTAAAATCTCCTCCATAGCCAAAAACCAACTGCTCCAAAAATATATTACAAAAAGCACATTACAATCATTACCCATAAGATCCATGTAAGATATATTTACCTACATTGGCTTAACTTTATGGTAAATGTAGGTAAATATACCAGTCCCATGGATCCTATGGGTTACATAAAGAAACTTCACCCTTCAAACTCAGCTTCGGCAAAAAGTCGCGGTCGGACCCGAGCTCGCCACGGCTTCTCCTAAGCGCTTTGCGAGGCGAAAGGAGGATTGGAACATGAAATCCAAGCCACAACCATGGATCTTTCAGTGATGTCTTGTTTTGGACTTACTGAGGTATGGTCTACATGTAGATAGATAGACTTAGATTGATGTGTAAGTTGATTCTTCTTGCCAAGTCTTTAAGTAGGATTACCATTGAAATTGATCATTGATAATTGTTTCTGACACCACGATCCACACACACACACACACTCACCCGATATATCGTCGGATTCCACTAACACTCAACTACTCAACGAAACTCCTGCCTTGTTGCAGCTTTTTTTTCGGATGCCTTTGGGGTGTAAGTTATAAGCAATTCCTGACGAGATGAAAGGACTATGGATAACATCAATTCTAGAAAACACCCTACGGAAGGTGAAAAGAACATTTACACAGCTCAGTTATTGTGCTAAGAAAGGGGCCTGTATACTGACCTACCAGAAAAGGCTCTACCTTGTTTCAAGGCGCAATTGTGTGTGGCTGAAACCTCTTTCTGACTAGAAGTTCTTTGCTCACTTCAATGTCAATATCGACAATGTTGCTTCATTAGCTCAGTCGTGTCCCGACCAAGATTTCTCAGGTAAAAACCACTTGGTGAATAAGTGGGTAATATTCAATCCTTTCAACCACAGACCTATAACCCCACTGACCAAAATATAACAGGAACTTGATGAAACATCCAACTTCAGAAACATCTGGATGTATCTGGCATGGTCATCGCGAATCTTTTTCTTGAGGAGTTTCTTGTCCATGTAAATTGAGCAGCGTTTGAAGCCCTCGTGACATTCTACTGTACTGGTTGGTTAATACTGTCCCCTTGCAATGGCTAATCAAAAAAAAACTAAACTGACTGTGCAAAGGATAATGAGGTGAATAACAACCAACAATAAAAAAACGGCCCAGGGTTTTGTTGATCACAGCTCCGTTGTCAACCTCGCCGGAAAACCTCTGAAATTAATCAAAGCATATCAACCGTACCAAATCCAATCAACAAACCCCAACCCAGGATGTTTTGTAGAAACCGCAAAGAATACAATAAATGATGGTTGGGATGATAAAAAACAACCTCCATTAGATTTCAGAACTATCATCAAGTATCAGGGTTTCCTTTTTCTTGCTTGGGATGAGAGAGGTTCCAAGATGGACCGTGTCCAAGGCTCATTTGATGTCGAATTTTCAACACCTCTACAGTGAAGGTCGTCGCGGTAGATACACCCAGGTAAAGCATGCATTGCCCTGACGGTTTCAAAATGTCTGAAGTTTGAGACGTATGTTTTGATTATCTAATCTAGTTGGTGGTTTCAACCCCTTTGAAAAATATTAGTTAAATTGGATCATTTCCCCAGGTGGGGATGAAAATAAAAAATATTGGAAACCACCACCTAGTTACCTTTTATAACATACCCTGACAAACATATCGTTTCAAATGCTTGACTGAAACAACCAGCTGAAGCCACCAACGAACACCAGCTGAACGTCTCAGGGAAACAACCAGAAAATCAGCCTCAAATTCCCATGTTTTTTGTTTCAGGTTGCATCTTTTGAACAAAACAAAGATCCATCTGCGGTTTGGCAATGAAAGGTCAACAATCACAACAACTTTGTAATCTGGGTGAAGGAACATTTCAACTATATAATACATGGTATGTTTTGAATATAATATCAACACATGCCATTAAGCAACCTACAAAAATATAAGATATTGCAGCAAGCTCCAAATTCCCAAACTACCACCATTTGTTTGTTAAACACATCTCCCCAACAAAGGGAGATTTGTCACTTGAAATCCCTGGAAGTTGATTAAGGGAAAAAGTTGAAATCGCCCAAAATCGATCTATTCGACCTCCAACTTCATCATTGCCCCTCAAAACTGCAAAAATTCTCACTAGTGACCCTGCATCATGAAAACTGTTAGTGGATCCGGAATCCGGGACATCATGTAGATAAATGATGATACAAACATCCCTGAAGTTCCTAACATTTTCTGGTTGGTGGTTTCAACCCCATTGAAAAATACTAGTCAAAATGGGAATCTTCCCGAAATAGGGACGAAAATAAAATCTTTGAAACCTCCACCTAGTTTTGAATCCAAAAACGAAGGATGAATTCAGATGACTTCCCTTTTCAAAGAGGTGATGGCTTCAGGTTCCTTTCGCCGTGAATTTTCCAGGGTGTTTGCAAACAGACCGACATGCTGTAGAGGTTTGAACCCAACACATGCATTCCTAAGATATCCACGGGAATACTGAAGTGAAAGATTCATTGGATGATCTGTTTAGGCTATCCGATGATTGGGAGCAAAACAGTAATACATTTTTCAGCCAAGGATTTTGTTTAAAGCTGTCAATTATCCACCACATGTTCTTGATGTTTTCTATACCACCAGGCCTACCACAAAGACCATCAGCATTCCACATATCATGCCCAAACGTCTCCCAGTCACCATGGCGTTATATGGATTTTACGACGGGTTTTCCAACGCAGGGCTCGACAACTTTGATCACCTGTAAAGAAGCTGCAGTTTGTCACAAGTGAGCGATGACAAATCCTGGCGTAACATTACAATGGATGCATGATGTACATCTGAACCGTTGCATGGTTACATCTGACCGTATTTGTATTGAAGTTGGTGTTTTTTTCATTTGTTTTTCTTGTATTATAAGTAAGGACTTTGAGTTAACTCAAAAACTCATCATGGCACTCTGCTACGATTTTGGCGAATCTCCGGCATCTCCCATCTTGTTGAACCAACCGTTGGATTGGAAGGACAAGTTGGGCCCCACACTCCACAGCAGTGCATGCCCAGCAAAACCACTGGCAAGGAAACCTAACAATGTTCGATTTAAGTGAACGGTCGAAAAAAGGAGCCACATAAACTTCAATGAAATCTTGGCATGAGGCGTGAAGTGCAAAGTCTTTAGACGAACATCTTGTTTGCTATTTAAGATGTTGATTTTCAGGAAATAATATGTTTCTGGATTCTAGGGAATCCATTAGAATGCAAAGTAGCCTGATCTTCAAGGATGTTGCTGTATAAATGCTCTAAGTTGGAATCAGAATCAATTTGCATGAATTGGTCATAACTCTTCCGTATTCCATCTCAATCTCTGACAATCACAGCCAATGAACTCTTCCTGTCTTGATGGACTTTCAATTGCCAACTTACTCAGGTCTCAGGGACATTGTCAACCTGTGGTAACTATTGAGGGAACAAAGGATCTAGACCCAATCCAATATTGGTGACACACTGTATACAATCATCTTTATATACATCTATGTGGTTGTAGTAGAACTAACCCAATAAATTGTTTTATAAAATACAAGCCGTACAAACACCGGACCGGAAAACTACAGAACTCTTTTGTTTTCAAGGATAGTTTAATCCGAACAAAAGAAGTCACCTCCAACAACAAGGTTTCCAGCACTCCAAAAAAGCCTGAGAGGAAGAGACATGCAACTGACGAGCGAGGTATTGGTATGTTTTGTTTGGATTTTTGGTGGGTTCTGGTCAAGGCTGGCATGTAGAGCATGTGTTACATACCAAAGTGCCAGAACCAGAAAAGAGCATAGAATAGTCAACACATGGTAAGGATCAATAATGGCGGGGTTGAGAGATTTCCCAGAAATGGTAAACATAAGTCTCCTTTATGCAGGGTTTTAATTAAACCGCACTAACCTCAATTACTATTCACCTGCTAGGAACCCTAGACCTTTAAGTACAACTCCAATCTCCTCTTGATGATGTTTGGATGTTTATAGGCTTCCAATCCCATCATTTGTTTAGAGGATTCATTTCCACACGATGAAACAAATCCAAAGTTGTGCCCAACTCAACCGTTTTATGGAAACAAAAACCTCCAATAATTTAGTCAACCAGCTTATTTTAACAACCTCAACCTTCGAGAAATCGCCAGGGGATTCGCCAGTGATATGTGCAACTCGTGATGGGTAGGTGCTTGGTTGGAATCCTGTAGGGCCAGAGTATAGCGGAGCCAATCCCTATGTAGTTGGACTAACTTTAGGAGACATTGAAGGTCCTTGCGTTCTGCTTTTCCTATTCAAGACTGACCTGTCAGTGGCAGATGGCAGTGGCAGTCATTATGTAAGGTTGCGATCTGAGGGTCTGGGAGGAAGTATATATGTAAATGTATAGTGTAAACCAGATTAAAACAAATGCTCCTGTAAATTAAGACAATTAAGACTATCCATCAGCCATGGAACCTCAAATCGCTAAGCCTTCCGGAGGGCCATCTACACCCAACCTGATGCCCAACCCCCAGCAAGTCTGGACCTGGGCTTAGCATATCAGCTGAAAGATAGTTGACATGCGTCAATCCCGCCTGTGTCATCTGCGGAAAAAAAACACAAAAAACAGCTCAAACCCAAACCACCTGAGTCTCCATTCACCAGGAAATCATGGAAACATTGTTACTGATCTTTGACCCCATCTTTTTTTCCAAATGAAATACGCATGGCTGGTATATGTTACAAATATATACAAATTATATATATATATATGTATGTATGTATATCAATACATCTGGGGACTCTCCACATATTCCCTTTGACAGTATCCTAAAAAAAGCGCTGAATCCCTTCTTCGTTAGATCTTATATAGATCATTAATGTGTCTGCATGGGAGCTTATCAGGCACGGTGCACTTTGTCCATTTCAGCTGTTGTTCAATACCCTCCATTCTCCAAGTCTCATGTATGATGGACATACCCTCAATGTTAGAACACTGTTCCATACCACTAGATAGCCAAACAAAACAACATAATCAAAGAAAACTCAGCAATTTGCAAAAAATCATCCTTTCCACCATCTTCCCCTTTTGACACCCCTCCCCCCCAAAAAACAAGCAAAAATCAAGCAGCACCTCCTTAAAATGTGGCATCACTTGTTCAGGTCTACGATCTACTGCGGTGATACGCTCCACCGTTTTCGTAGCCACAGTCAAGGTAAAGCTGGTTAAGCCACTGCCACAACAGAGGTCCACCACGTGAAGTTTCGGGATCTGCGCTGGTGGGGAAGAGGGCACAAAGCAACAAAAAAAACCACCCGGGGGGGATGAACAAGAAAACTAACATAAAACATGATCTGGGTGAATCCAATTTCTAAAAAACAATGTAGTAAAAGCTATATGTTTCCTTTGGAAGGTTGGGTGTTTAAGGTACCCTTGGAGCACAAATCAGGCTTAAAACCAAATACATGCATGCATATTAGCTACGTCGTCTCAACCATGGGCAACGTTGCTGGACTTTCCTAAAATGACCATCCCATTCCATGAAATACTCATTGGTTCAAAACAAGAAGTATACGTCGCTCTAACCAAGGGTAATTAGTAAAATCCTCTGACTCTCGAAAAACTCGTTGTGTGTTATTCACTGCTGAAGAGAATAACAGGTCCAAGCCTATAAGGCCAACGATTCACTTTCCGCAACCGGAATGGTGGAAGGTGAAGCTTGGCACAAAGCATACCAAGCCGTTCGATACAATATGATGTAGTCATACTGTTTTGACCCAATACATCCTATACAGTATGCCATCTAATATCTTGAAATCCAATATCAACAAAAGTTGTATACAGATGTTTTTCCTGTAGAACTGGCCTTTTTTGACCATGGTGTTTTTATTGCAACCTCTTGCCACATTTTGGCTTGTACTGCATGTTTTTAACAGCCACCCTCCCTGAAACTAACATGACATCGCCCCTGAAAATAGGTCGGGCCCCAAAAAGGAAATTTCATCTTCCAACCATCAATTTTCAGGGGGTGAACATGTTAGTTCCAGGGAGGTACACCCTGGAAGATTAACGGCTGGAACCTACAAATCACCCATGAAAAGAAAGGAACATGATCTTCCAAAACTCCATGATTCGGTTAGGATAATTAGCCATCCAATCCAGAGATACACCATGTAAGTGGCTTATAGGTTGTAAACCCTATGATCTTCAAGCCTTGAACTTGGGTGCATCCCAGTTCCAGCCATTAATCTTCAGGGAGGTTCTAATTCATTCCATTCTCCATCCATCTCACAGCCTCCGCGAAATCTTTCAGAAGATCCAAGGTTTGTAAAACTGCCATGGTCTCCGACACCTCCTCGAAATCCATCAGGAAATCCAAAAAACATCGAGCAAAAATCGTCCAAGAACATGATAACACACCCCTAGAGCACACCCCTGGCAATCCCCCGTTCGCCAAATATGAAAGGAATCCCTTTATAGCCTCTTGGTAAAGGTTTAGGGGTGTGCTCCAAAAGTGTGTTGAAATAACCTTAGAAATAGGCTACTTTGGTTTTAAGCTGCTTGGTTTTTTTTCTTTGCTACGAATCCATTCTTTTTTTGAGCCCGGGAGCCCGGCTGAAGTTTTCAGATTTGATATACTGTAGTTTCAATCCCATTCAATGCCACTCAACCCTACAAATTACAACCTTGTGCAACCACACTCGTCCAAATGTTTACTGGTTTCAACATCAACCGCATTCACCATTTTTGCTGGAAAATCATCCCAGTCGCATTGCGTGTCAATGCTTGCCAAAAATATGGGCTACTTGGACCAATGAATAACATTTCGTCATGTTACATCTACCAAACCCACAGGAAAAGTTGGTGTTTTCAACCTTGAAAAATCTAAACAAAGTCAACTTGTATCATCTCCCAAGGTTTTTGGCTAAAAATTCAAGTTGGATGTTTCAAACCACAAGTTTCGTGAACCCCCACCAACCTGTCGGAAGTTATGACAATTCGCCAAGCGATGCAACGGCAATTGCTCCAGCATCATATTTGGAAGCTCCTGGACCAAGCTTTTAAAAGGTCACGGAGTCCATGGGAAGAAAAGCTATACCTTCCAGTAAACTAATATGGCCATCAAAGATTCACCTCCTCCGTTTTTTGATGATATGTTTCAAAGAAAATACATCTTCAATTGATTGTTTTGTCCATTGTCATGTTAGTTTTCGGGTGTGTATCATAAATTTTCAGGGTTCATCTTTTTTTTGGATTTCTAAAGGATATCTCAACCAACGACACCGGAAATTTTGGAAATAAAATGTGATCAGCGATGATCAAACCATTTTATATGTAGGTGAAATTGAAAGCAAATTACCTAAGGGAACTCCTGAAACTGTCAGTTAGTTTTGGTTTCCTGCTGAAATTTGAGAGAGTCATCTGTTTGGCATCGACACGTCAATGAACAAAATCGTTTACTGCAAAATGCGTCACTTGTAGTAAAGTTGAGCGTGTGGATAAAAAAACAGGATCCCTGACCTAAGTATAAATATGTGAAATATGGATGTTTCCGAAAATAGGGGTACCCCCAAATCATCCGTTTTAATAGGGTTTTCCATTATAAACCATCCATTTTGGGGTATCCCTATTTTTGGAAACACCCATATGTTCATCCCCAATCTAAAAGATTGAACATTGATACACCCCGGGTCAACTGAGATTCCCAACGAAGAAACTTCGCACCAAGGGATTTGTCTCCTCCCCCGACTCCACACGTTCACCTGTTGTCAACAGCTGCGTGTGGTGTTCAAGGATGACGGAAACTACAATATGGGCTGGGAGTCACCAGTTATAAGTAGGGTTATATAACTCCACTTACAGGCTTTAGGGGTGAAAAAAACCCAATGAAACCCATCTATGTTCAGCTAGTTATAGTGGTTAGAATTCCATTTATAGTAACTATAGAAGAGGCCCATCTTGCAACAGTTGAATCCTTTTACGAGGAGCAAACTCATCTTCCAAACACCCATTTACGATGTCCATGATGATGGGAGCAAGAGTACCATTCTGGGAACTCACATATCCTACTACCAAGGTACTTTTTTGATGATGATTTCATTTGCCCAAGGTGGGATATGTTAGTTCCCTGGAGAACAAACAAAAACATAACAACACCAACGAAAATCCCCGTCCGGTTTTTTGACGACTGAAAAAACCTGAGCTCACGGACGTAGCTTGATAAACTGGCTACGCTTCATTACCTGGCGATCTCGTGACTTTGGGGAGTTGACTGAAATGGAGAAACACCTGCTAGGACGTCCTAGGAATTTAGCAAAATGGTTGGTAAATTGGTTATAACTTGTGACTTATGACCTGTCTGCTTGTGAATAGGATATATTAGGGTTGTGGCCCACTTACTAACCTTTTACTAACTTCCTGGGACATCCAAGTGGGAGAAACCTACAAGTTGGCAACAATAGTATTGCGGTTCAGCAGCCAAACACCCATCAGCAATCACATTTGATATCATCCTAAGAACAGGGTCTTGTTGTGTTCACATTGATTGTAACAATTCCATAGTATCTGTCGCGTGCTTTCTCTTTCAGGACTGTGGTTCACAGGAGAAAATATCAAGCTATACAGCTATAAGCAAATTGGACGCACCACTGCATAGATTCATAGATTCTCTCAAGATGGTTGGAGCATAGCGGGGACGCCCCTCATGGCGATTCACCATGGCACAATCTTGACACAATGAAACACATCCCTTCAACAAATCCAAGAGCATAGTGTCGATTGAATTGCTGGTATTCTTGTTATCCTTCATGGTCCGATGGTGGCTTCAATTTGCTACACAAATGGATGTTGAACTCATCCACGTCAATTGGAAAGACAGTTGTGACAAAGAATGTTCATAGCAGGGCTTAAATGCCAAAATGGCACTTTATACACATTGTAGTGTGCCTTTGATTGATCCTGACTGCACGGAACAACCAATAAGACGTTGATTTTGCACAGCTATTCAGCTCCTTTTTCTCCAAGAATCATGGTTCAGAACAAAAATTATTGGTGAATTCTGATTTCCTGAACTAAGGTAAATCTTTTTTGGGTGGGCTTCCTTTACTAAACTACCATTTGGCAGGAGGTCACTAGACGTCTCTAGAATCAGTTACCACAGCATGCACCACCCAGTGATCACCCAACAAATGTAATCACCTGTTAAAAAGGGTCAGGTGACACTTAAATACCTTGCCTCTAAATGTGATTTAACTCCAAAATCAAACCAGATGATTAGATATCCCCTGGATCCTGACTTTGTTAACATCCACGCACCCTTTAGATATGCGATTCAGTGACTGAGATGATGGGCTCTACGCAACACACGATTTGGTAAATTCACTGATCTCTGGGATGCTTTATGGTTAAAACATACGCAAATGGTTAGGATCACCAGCTAATATTTTTTTGTAATAACCCGGGTAATATACCCCATAAGTTCCATGTACATTTACCATACATCTATAGTAAATCTAGGTAAATATTCCAGTCCATGGAACATACTGTTGATGGTTCAGAAATCCGGCTAACCAGTTGCTATGAAAAATATTCCATTATTTACGACGCTTTTTTTTCATCTCAGGCGGTTGTTTAGGATTTCTTCAATCAACAGGATTACTAGTTACTAGTTGGTGGTTTCAACCCATTTGAAAACTATTCCCTGTGGCTCCAATGCTTGACATATTTGTGATCATTTGTTGGTGGCCTTGGTTTTGGGGTCCGGTCTTGCGATTTGAGGTCCGACCTCTAATTTGAGGTCATTTAAAAGACCCATAATTTATAGGATTTTCATGGTAGTTAGATATATGTTGGGATGTCCCAAATAAGTGAGGAAGTACACTAATGATCACAAATATGTTTCTCAACACTGCCCATCCCCTCGCCGACCATCACAGTTTTTGTAGATTCCTGCCAGCCATCCAGTGATCCGGGCTTCAAGCTTGCACTTTGGCAGCACTTACGATCCAGTTTGAGGGGTCCATGAACTCAAACGCAGCAACCAACGGGTAAGAATTCTCATCTCCATTAATGAGCCTTTATGCACAGCAACAGCTAAACGTTTCATCAATCCAACGTTATCCTCGTCCCTGTAGCAATGATAGTGCCGTGCATTGTAGAGAAACCGTTTTTGGTCTTCCCCCAGGTGTAATACAACATGATGCTTAGGGATAAGCTTGAATCGCTGCACATTTCGCTGAACATTTAAAGTCGCCAACTTCTCTACAGCCTGTGTGAAAGTAAGTGCAGCAACATAAAGTTCATCTCCTTCTTGTTGTGAAAGATACCGCTTTGATCGCTCCATGCGATCAAAAAAAACACACATAGAATTGCATGCAGCCAGAGCCAACCGGATTTCCAAATCAGGGTTGTTCATCCCTTCACTGAGTGTTTGCAAACACGTCGTCAGAAACACTAAGAACAATCTGCCGTTAAATGCTTTGCAAGTCAGACTTGGGAATCCATCCTCATGATGGAGAAGGCCAACCCCAAAGAATCCTTGGGAATGCCTCAGAGAGAGCTGATTTATCAAAAACAAAAAGACTTTTCACAGTTTGGGGCTATGAAGCAGAAATCAACAAAATTTATCCAACTCAAGTCAGGATACTCATGTCGGTTCACTCTAGCCCAGCGTCGAAATCTGGTTGATGCCTCTTTCAGATTCTGGTCGTTCGGGGTGATTCCATGACCAAAGAAACCTGATCGCATTTGCACAAGAGAACTAGTGTGATTGAGTTAGCTTTTTGGGCCACACTTGCCAACCATACGCAATGTGTCATTTTCAAATCACACCGTATATGTTAAGACAGGGCACTGCAAGTAGAGAGTAGATCAATCACAGACCCATTGAGGATCTGAAGAACCCCCAGGTTGATGATATGCATTGAACACCACCGCAGTTGTTGTGCTTGGAAGCCCTGTACGGACATTAATGGGTGTGCATACCTGCACAGGGACATCCCAATGAAGTTGACCCCTTAAGTCAGAACTTAAAGATCCAAATGGGATTTACCTACAATGTGCATATTGTAGGTAAATCCCATATATATAGATTAAGGTTGATAAAAAAAACATACGAAAAAACAAATACGATCATGTTGTTTAACTAGTACTTATTTTTTCCTCGAATCAGGTTGGACAAAAATTGGCCTGAAGCAAGTGGATAGAGCATTCTCACGGGACCGTCTCGAAAACGTATGCGAAAGTTGGGTCCACCTTAAGCTTTATGTTGCAAAGAACCAAATTAAACATGCCTAAATCCTTTCACATCAAGGCATTCAAACCGGGTAAAGCAGTATAAAGTTGATAATTTAAGTTTCAGGGCGAGTATCCGATTGAAACGGATGGGACCCCCCCTGGACGAAGCACCAGCAGCATGACACACATGGCAAAAATTTGTAGACCCAGTCCAATGGGCAGACAACCCATAGGCCTCTCGCAACCACTTCCAGTCACCACGGTGTTCCACCAATGCGGCTTTTCCGCCTGAGGTGCATGTTGCAATTTTGCTGGTGGGTAATTTGCGGAAATTAATTTTCAATGGGGTTATCACCTTTAAATTTTTCAGAATGAAAATTTCAGCAAATTACCCACCAGCATGGACCAGCATCAGATCTAGACAAAGGCAGGGTACTGGACATTCATGTTGGGGCAGGTATTGTCGGAAAAGGATATAAGGGGACTACATCCTTGAAATATGACACCCCGTATATTTTGCAAACGTATGTCTAGCCTGAAATTGGTTTGCCAGCAAATCGTAGATGCAGATGTGGTAGAGGGTTGCCTTCAAAATCAGCTGAAGGATGCACTCCACATGCAAGTGCCTAGCAGGGATGCAAGCTTGATGAAGTGATACAGACTAGCTAATGTTAAAACGGCTACAACACCAAGTACTCTTTCCCCTTACAACATCACAATTCAATTTGTTTGTTTGTGTAACCATCACCTGGAAGGACCATGCTAAGACACTGTAAACCCGCATTAGGGTATAGTCTGGGAGCAGCAAGGAGTTCCGCAAAACAAAGGCAGGAAATCTGCATAAATCCAGACCTAAGAACATGGATGTATTTATGTTTTGGTGGTGGGGGGTTGGCTGGATAAAACACAATTCCTCAATACTTAGGTCCACAAAAAAAACGCACAGAACTAGTGCTGAACAAAGACCAGGGGGCTTTTAGCTTTCTGCAAGATCACATTCCAGTGAATTACCACAAGTTTCTCACCAGCTTTACTGTACCGACAATCGTCTCCATATATGCCAAGGGGATTAGAACCACGACCCGGATGATTTGCTGGAAGAAAGCCTGTGTTGCAGCAATGGTCCCAGAATTGTTGGATACCCTGGTCATCTCTAAGAAGTTTCCTTGACTCCTTAGATTGATTCACGGGATGCAAAGGTACTGCTATGTACGATTTACAGAGTTATAAACATAAACACCGTTCCAATTCAATAGAAATATTGGTCAGTTGGGCAAAGTCAAATCATACAAACTGCATTATTAATTAGAGGCCGAGTTTCGAAAAGGAAATGATATAATTGGTGCGGTAAAATCATTGGCATCCAATCAATCTGAATCGATGATCTGTTCTGTTGCTCCCTAAGTGGTATATCCACCCAAAAAAGTGGAACGCATAGGTCCAACACACGGTACAAGTCGCGTTCAATGTTGCTAGGGCGTTTGCCAGAAGCCCCAAGTCTAGATAAACGAATGGTGAGGTCACTGAGTCTGCCTCCATTTGCCTCAGGGCCAACTACACCCTATTTCATAGCAACATACACCAAGGATTATAGTATGCATGTTTCTTGAAGAAACATTATTGTCAGATACCAACATGAACCCAAAAGAGAATATCTATGACGAAGATGTAAACTGCCTATGGCAACCCAATGCACTTTGTAAAACAAAATAGCTGGACATACTTGAAGATTTCTAAATGTCAAATAGGGGCCCCAACACTTGTGATTTCTTGGGGGTTCCATTTTTTGCAACGATGTTTTCACCCAACAACGTCCTCAGCTTCTTCACAGGCGGCTAGAGCTGCCCGCTGCAGTTCTGCACAAGATGTTGCCTTGGTTTGGCAGCTCAGAAAGTATTTTCTAGTGGGAAGAACTGGGAAGAGGGAAGTAACAATCCACCAAGATGATTTTATAAGTGATTTTATATGTGAAAAACTCCTGGTTGTATTTGGATCTTTACTCTGCAAACCTCCCAGCAACTAAGTTTTAGTTCAAGTTGCTCCTCGACCCAAACTGCTAATCAAATGATCGGCAAACTTCTGGCGTCCACCAAGGGGACCTGCGAAGGGGACAGTGAAAGACCCAGGTTCAATTTAAAGTAGCTTCAAGGCGTATGTCTTGCATTTTTCAAATTAAAAACGTTCCCAGAATCCTGAACTTTTTTGGAGACGAACCATATCATAATGAGGCCAAGTTGGCAATTACATCCTTCTTTCTGGGGTTCGAAATCATAATCCGGGAGTTGAAGATACCCAAGCACTAGACTCAAGTTATTTCTCGAAAGCGGCATTCGGATCTCTCCACAGCACTCCCTGCAGCAACCTTCCCATGCATTCCCGTGTGTAAATCTTACCAGGCTACTCAAGGCACTATGTATGTTTCGAAGCAGAGCTCACCTGATTAATAAAAGTCAAAGTTGTTGTGTATTGTGGATTTTTTTGGATACGGATTCAGAACAGTCATGTGAAAACTTGACGTTGACCTCGAGTAGCATCCCCTGCACACAGGTTCTAAGCATAGTAAGGGCTACAGTCCTACAGCTGCCAAATGCGGAATTGATGCCTTTTTCAGACATGTTTGACGACATGACTGACTTAGTCAAAATGTGGCCAAATCACCGGGCCCAACACATGTACATGTTGGAGTTTGGTAAGAGCTCTTCGGTTGATATCTAGATAGAGTTTCCAATTATATTATTGATGGCAACTTCCTAGATTTTATTGAAAAAAAAACATATATGTGGGCCCAATGGTATCAGAGGCAATCTAGCTCTTTGCTGACGCATCCTTCTTGGCCTTGGGAACAGTGGTGTGTTTCCGAACATTCACACTTGCCTTTTTATAGGCTTCATTGGCAGAATCCAATTGCGTAATTGGGTCAGACAATGTCTTACCCTCAGCCAAAGCTGACTCCAATGCAGCCTTTGCTGTGCGAAGTCCGTTGGCCTCGTCCTCCATCTGTTTGGTGAAGGCTTCAGCCACCACGCTAGCCCTAGGTGATGCAGTCAGTATGAAGTCATTTAAGTATCCTCTAGATAGGCAACATCTTCACACATAGTACATGTTCAAAATCAGTAGGTATAGATCAAGTTTGTAAATAGATAGAGCCAAGAGACACTCCAGCTTTTGTCAATTTCAGCTGCCACTGGGATATCTCCAAAAGATTTGCATTCGCTTTGGTGATAGCCTTGGATGGCAACATGCATGAAAACAAAAACATGAAATATTAAATGTTGACATCAGGAGGGTAGTAGGAATCCAAATTGAGGAAATCCAATCTGTGAGGGAATACTTACAGTAAAGGTACATGTAAAGGAGCTTCAGCTATATATATATATATATGTATATATATACATCTATATTTATATAAATTTCATGGTAACTGAAGGAACATATTCGAAAAGCACATGTATAATTTCGATTGTTCGGAAGTCACGATTAAGTCGAGGGGCAGCACGAGCGAGCTGGTCTTCCGTTTTCTCTTTTTTTGGCAAGGTATCTTTGCGATTTTTATCTTTCCCTTTATTTTTGGTTTTGCCTTTTCCGTTGCCCTTGGTAGGGCCACCACCAAGCCCACTATTGTTTCCACCCTCACCACTTGGACTTGGATTAGCGCCACTAGGGGGTACACCAGTAGGCTCATCCTCACACTCACGCACCCGTTCCACTGCCCTGCGATTTGTGTTCTCGTCAACATCGTAGAACTCCAACCAGCATCGATAGATCCTCATCTCCTCAAAAGACATAAGAGAAATCCCAAGAGAAGACTGGTAACAATCATGTTATGATTATTAGTTTTGCCTTTTTAAAGCTCCGATCACTAGTGATGTCACACTGCCACATTGTAAGTTGGGAAGTGCCTTGGTGCAAGCCCCATAATCTTGAGATAATATGTTTTTGAATAGTGGGGGATAGCTATATTATCTATATTCCTGCTTGACTAAAAAAAAATGCACAGTGAGGGATCCTCCACCAAGAACGTGAAACCTGCTAAACTGCAGTGCTGCCAGGGTTCTTCATTGCCTGCAAACTCTGGATGCTCCTTGAAGCTTCCAGATGCCACCTCCATGATGGTTCCGACAGATCCATAAGTAGACCTACTCGATAATCTTATTTAGTTGCATTCATCATCAGTACTTTGGAATTCAACATGGCTTGAACAAACTGTTGATAATTCGCCTTGCCACTGATCAACTCATTGACCAATATTTGATTTCCATGATATTTGGATAGCAAGTCCTGAGTTTTGCGGCAAAAGATATGAAAAGACCATCAACAAAATGAGTTTCAGAACAAAGAGTTTCAGAACAAAGAGGGTAACCATGATATCTATCTAACATCATGAATATGGAATATCGGAATATTTAGAACATCGATTGGTGAATCCACAACTTTTCGTGTAGGTGAAGTTTTCAAGGGGAAGTAGTGAGTGTGGGTGCCAAACTGGATGCAGCTTGGGATGTAAAGGAAAACTCTAAGCCCCCAAAAAAGAAAACTAATCAAAGGAGAATAAATAAGTTGGATGGAGGCTACTAAATGGCTACTAATTATGATTCAAAACCATAACTCTTGGCAAAGGATCATCACGTGTAAGCCAACCCCATCGACCACCATCAGTGCGGCTGTTGGACTGGGTCTCTGTGAGAAGGAGGCTGCTGGCCAGCCAATTCTCATTGCACTCGATATACTCTGCAAACAGAGCCTTCAACTTGTTGCCTGTTGGGTCTGCTGATGCTTCTCTGAATTTGATTGCTATCGGGGCTGGACACTTGGCAGAACGTACGCTGCGGTAGTAGCGCATGTAGCATGCTCGTGCTTCTCTGTTCTGTGCTGCTGCATCTTCTGGGCTCTCTGGTGATGGTGTCGGCGGATCTGCAGGTGTTGGAGCGGATGCATGT
The DNA here is from genome assembly GCA_000507305.1 of Breviolum minutum Mf 1.05b.01. NCBI lineage: Eukaryota > Dinophyceae > Suessiales > Symbiodiniaceae > Breviolum > Breviolum minutum. The sequence goes on along the minus strand of DF240617.1, from coordinate 68,381 downwards.
GATGGCGGGGTTGGTGACATGACAGGCGCTGGGCTGGTGCTTGCAAGTGTTCCCTCAGGAACTGGCGGGTTGGGAGCTGTGCAAGATAGCTTGGATTGCTCATAGGTCCAAAACTCCCAGGCCACCAGTGTTGGTAGGGTCGATCCGTTCAAGGGACCTTGGTCTACCTCAGCCAGGAATTGTTTGTACTTAGGGTCTGCCTTAACCCAATCCATCTTTGCTTCCAGTTGGACATCATCCATTTTCATCAAACAGCCAACAATCCAACTCCTGTGTGACACATCATCCTGCATTGTTGGATTGGCCTTGGTCTGGACTGGAGCTGGGACTGGTGCAGTTGGAGTTGGGACTGGTGCAGTTGGAGTTGGGACTGGTGAAGTGGGAGTTGGGCCTGGTGAAGTGGGAGTTGGGGCTGGTGCAGTTGGAGTTGGGACTGGTGCGGTTGGAGTTGGGACGGGTGCAGTTGGAGTTGGGACGGGTGGAGTTGGGACTGGAGTTGGGACAGTTTGTGGAGCTGGGGTTGGTGGGGGTGATGGCGATGGAGACGAAACGGCTGAAAGCTGGTCTGTAGATTGGCGTCTGAGCAATGCCATCCAAGCTTTTGCTGCCTGCTGTGAGATGGGGCCGAATGCCACATCGTCACCTGGCTGCTTCTTTGTTGGTGTTTGGAGGGACTGCATCAAAGCAACTGGTGGTGCTTTCGGAAAGCTTGTGACTGCAGATGGGTCAGGAATTGCAGGTGTTGCTACTGCTTTTGCATGCGGTGCATCTGGTGTTCCTGCCAATGTGCTTTGCTCACCCGGTACATTGGCAATTGCAGGTGCTGGTGCTGCTTCTTCAGTTGTTGGTGCATCCGGTGTCTCTGTGGCATCCGGTGAAATGCCAGGTGTTGCAATTGCTCGTTCTGTTGGTGCCATTGTTTCTGCTCCTGCTTCAGTTGGTGCAATTGCTGTCTCTGCCAATGATGCATGCTCTGTGGATGCTGCAGGTAAGGCAGGTGGAGAAGCTTCTGCTGCTTCTGCTGCAGCTAAGGGTTGGTCTGGGGCTGGAGGCTCAGGAGCAACCCAAATCATCCTGCTTAAGCTTTGTCCCATGGGCTTAGCAACTGGTTGTATGGGGACCTTACCTGGCCATTTCTTAAACTTGTCCCATCCCTCCCACTTCACAGGGGTTGGTTCAACATCCATTTCGTTTCCGGGGTTGGAATCTTGGGGCACCTCTGGTAACTCTTCCCCCGTTTCCCCCAAGACCAACGTAGGAGCACGAAGGATATCATCAGGTCCTTTTTGGGGGGATGCCTGCAACTGCAACCTCTCCCGGGCACTTTCCTAGGGTCGGCATAGGAGACCAGAAAGGATAACCAAGAATCGAAAAGGAAAGCAGGTACTATATAGAACAATTATAGTCTACTTGTTTAAAAGGAACCAGTACCTAGTTGTAAAATGATTCAAAAACAAATCCCCACAGGTTCAAAAAAAGGATATCCATATTATTTACACAACATGTCATGTGTGAAATTGAAAGATATACCATGCAGTATCGTTGAGAAATATCATTGATGTTACATATCCTACATGCAACCCTGCACCCGTTTGTTTGGACAAGTGGCCACTGCATCCACCTGATCGATACCCTTGATATCACTAGCATCGGTTTCAGCATTGACCAGATCCGGCTGCACACCAGCTCCACCTGCACAGCACATCCCAATCATCCAACATATATTTCAGAGACATAAAGTTGGACAACGCTATACACTGTATATGTAGTTGTTGATTGTTGTTGATGGAAAAAGTCTTGCACCACAAGTACATGGATAGTTTATAATACCCCCATGAAACAAGACGTGTTGGGCCTGTGGTGTGGGATTTCTTCCATCAACTGTATCATATGGGTCTTGTGTTATGGGTAGGTGTAGCATTCCAAAAAATAATACAAATACATATATGAAATTTAAAAACAGTTAAACAAACACAACAGGCCATATATGGTACTAACCAATTTGGCATGTCTTAAACGATGTACTGGCCTTCAGCACATGATGAGAAGCTCAGTTGCCTAGGATGAACCTGGGATAGTGATGCATCCTCTTTGAAGACTTTACCATCAGGGGTAACATGAGTTGATGGTGTAGCTGTGACTTCTGCACGTTCGCGCTTAGCAGAATTAGCTTGCCCATCACCGGTTGGTCCATTCACCACCGCTTTGGCAAGTTCCCGGCGACGAGATCCATTCTGTAGAGCCAACATCGCAGCCTTCACGGCTGGAAATGTGCAGGGTATAGCTATTTATATCTAAGAAACATGCATGTTTTTGACCATGTTTGAACGCTAGGTTGTTTTTAATTTAACACTGCCACTTACAAAACTGACTAGGATACTGTGAACCCATTTTCACCAACATCAGACCTCAAGCAACTTTGCTTCCGAGGCCATTCTGCAGAAGCCCAGGCCAAATCAGGGGATTGTCAGCAAACTATTGGCAACACGATCCTTCGAAAAACAGGATCCCAAAAGCCAAAACACTATGGAAGTACAGGTTGTTTCGAGATCCAGATGATATATTGTACTTTATCATTTCAGAAAGTCGAATCTTAATCTGTGTTGGACATCAGGTTCAGGCAGTTACCCCAAAAAACCACTGCTATCGAGTTATATACGTTCTTTTTTATTGGTAAACCGGCGAATCGAGGCCTGTCACGGTCTGTCACGGGGTGTCACGCCGTTTCCGACAAATGGATCCATTTTTTGAAGGAAAAAGACAAGTTGTCACGGTCCGTCACGGTCTGTCACGGTCTGTCAGGATTTGGGGGGTATAAGTTTTTCTAGGCCCTGACCCAACATATTCTTTAGGTGACCCAGTGCGACCACAAACAGAGCCACCCAGACCTGTTTGTCAACAAAAAAAACGTTTCTATGGATCCAATTTAATTTCAGTACTAGCCGTGTGAATGCACACGCCTAAATTTTGAAACTTTAAAGAGGAAGGCCACCATTAGCTTTCCTAACAAAAACCAGCAACTATATGACTATCCCAAAAAATCATTAGGGTGTAAGAACTACAATGGTAAGCCTTCCTGTGGGATGAAATGACCACTGTCCCTCGCCCGGATCAGAAACGCCCTCAGCGATTCAAGGTCTGCATGCTTCCATCCCAAGGGTTGTGCCTTAGATATGGTAGCTGCTAAAGCCGGAGGTTTGCCATATTTATAGTATTCGACATCCAATTTGAGGCTAAATAAATGTACATGGGGGTGTCATCATTATTGCAGATTAACATCGATATCTGGTTTGAAAATTCGGACCATTTCGGGGGTGTATTTCTTGACACCAGTGGCATATATGATTCTAGATCTAGGGGTTGAAAGAAAACATCCAGCTTAGATCAGTAAGTTCTGATCTCCTGACCCTGTGAATGTTACACCCAAATAGTGATTTGATTTGAATGGTCAGGGGTTCCTTTCAACCAAAACTAAACATAACAGTCACAACGTAAGAGGGTTTGCCATCTCTTCATGCAAACCTGGAGGCCATAAACTCACTGGCTCATTGCCATGAAGGTGGGAATGGGAGTGTGAATGATGGGCCAACTTCAAGGTTGCAAAAATCAAACCGATCCATGCGCCCAGATATCTTAAGGGGATGCACCAGGAGTCAACAAGAGCATCAACAATCAATTTTGATAGTCAGAACCCTGCCTACACAGTTCCCAAAAGATTCGTAGATATATAAATTATTTATATTTATATATATTAAGTGTGTGGCAACTCCACATCTACAGTGATATATATATAATATATATTATAGAGTAAATATATTTCTACAGTTCTATCTACTTCTTTTTTTGCAACTGCACTGCTTAATGGTGTAATCACTGGTATCGAAATAAAAGCTTGTGACTAAAGTCAAGCACCCCATGTTATTACACCTTGTCTATCATTTTTTTTGCTAAGAATCCATATGCAGTTCGAACGGCAACAGGTTTATATTCAGGCCCCAAATTTGGTTTGGAACTACTGGCATGTTTTTGTTGCCATTTATGCTGTTGCCAGCGCTATTGTAGTAAACTTTGGGTGTCAGTTGTTGCAACTGTGTAAACTCCGGCTTTGGTGCTTTGGTAGCTATCATCAGTTTATAATGTCAACCCTGTCAAGACAAGGGGGACACAAGTATCATCAAATTTATCTTACAGTAGCCCACAGTGCTGTGGTGTACTGGATGGCAATCAGCCTGCATAGTGAGTTGGCTGGAACTACGGCAACTATGTGCTCCAAGCACTGATCCATGCCATTCCTGTGGACTGGTTCACCTTCACCTTCTGTGCATGAAGGGAAAGGTGCTGCAAACAGCACTGAATTACAGTTGGTGGCAGAGTGTACGCCAGGCAGAACTGCTCGAGGCACACGATTGACGAAAGCGCATTGTGAAGCACTTTGCCCAGTATTACTGTGAGCAGAAACCTGCCCATGACAGCGCATGTCGAGGATAATCTGGGATTAGCCATACAAGAGACTACAGCCAGCAGGATTTCCAAGCTGGAGTTGCACTTTCAGTGCCAGGACACATTAAGATCGCAGAGATCTTTGCATACTTCATTTTTTGTGCTTGCAGTTGACTGGTTTTAGTGGCAGGTTTAGTGACCCATATACCATTCGACTGCAATGGATACTATTTTATATAATTATTGTTTATGTATCAATATAAATATATATATATATATACGTACTATAGGGTGCTTTTTTACCACTCAAGAAAGTGGCCCCTCCAACTTGCAAGATGCAAAGCCAGTTTCCTTTAGGAATCGTCCTCGTTGTTCCAAAAGACGACCAGCACTGCTTAAAGCCTCAAAAATGGCCATCACCCAAAAAAGTCACCAGTTGGAAGGCTATTACTTTTTAGTTTTCCAGGACGTCTTTGAGGGATAGTGATGCCTCGAATTAGTTTTCATATACATCGGTATGTCACCAATTACATCGTTTATAACCACAAGAACGCGTTTTGGAACAATACCACAAGAACACTGCATTGGGAGATATAATTATGGCAAACCTTCACAAAATGGAAAGTCAGGATGTTGACCCCTCAACACATCAGTTCACCAAGTTTACCCCCTAGTTGTTGCTTCACACACTGTCAACAATTTGAAATCTCCCCTAAGTGTCGTTACTGGGGTATGACTTCTCAATATAATTCGGGGTTCATTACATCTCAAATTCGAGCCTAAACAATCCAAGCAACTCGTTCCGGGCGTTTCAAAAACAATTTGGCCACCTTTCTCCCGAAAGCTGGTGTGTATGCACCCGAAGATTTCAACCGCTTACCTCCAGTGACTTGAACCCTGCCATCACTCAGTGTTTTCTTTGAATACATCCCATCCGAGGTTGCTTGGAGCAGGGTCTGAGCCTGCCGTGAAAGGTAGCCATCGAAGTGCTCCAGAGCGGGCCTCAGACAACCGCATGATTTGGTAAGAAATTCCACCGGTGTGGTTTGGGAGGATAAAAATTCAAGACTAGCACTGAACAGAAATCTATTTAGTTTTACTACGCAAAGCCAAGCTACCACGACCCAAATAGCTGAGTTGGTTTAGGTGTCCAGTGTTTGTACCGCCCCATCCACATCCGCTTGGCAAATGATGGTCCCATGTTGCCAAGAATATGAGAGATATAAGGACAGTCTTTGAGACAGCTAGAACCAGGCTGTTCTACCTCAGATCCCCGTGCTCGGAATGTAGATACCCCATCATTAATATAATATGATCATATACATTCTGTACTTAGCTTTTTGGAGTCTGGCATGGTCAGCGTTTTGCATACACACATGTTACAATATTTCAGTTCAGACCATCAGATCCTATATTTAGATTTTTTTTTGGAGTTCAGTAGCCAAGTGACACACCACCATACACCCCTAATTGCAGCAACCATTGCCAATAAAGCAAATCGTGCGGCAACCAAATTGCCTTCTGCCACACACCGGACACTTTCATCACCAAAGACTCCTAAATCTGAAGATCTCTTTGTCACAGAGGAAGAAATAAAAATCCACCTCGGGTTTGCTGAATGTTGCAGGCTGGACCGTTGAACTACTTAGACAAGGCAGTCCCAGTTTCGGGTGGTATGGGGGCAGGGAAAAATCAGTTTGATCAAGACTCAGTACATAGTGAATTACAGTGACATCATGCGATACAGCCACACCCCAATTATTTTGGCAAGATGACCTATATTGTAAATGCAAATCACCCAGAACTTTCTGATCAGGAATTAAATCAAGGGGGTTTGAACGGAACGTCTTTGATTCATAATCCCTACACAAAAGAAGATAAAGAAGTATACATACTATGTATTTGCGGTTCATGTATATATGTGGTGGAAGTAAAAATATTTAGAGAGAGGATCCATATGCATGTGGTCCTAAAATATAATAATTAAAAGGTTGATATTGCTTTCCATTTCCAAAAACAAGACCCATAAGGTTTTTGACTAGGCACGAGCTACATGGATTGCCCGACCATAGCAGTCCATTTCGCCGGATACGCAAGACTTTCGTCAAAGCGATCATAAACCTGACTCCCCAACACGAGTGTGATTAATATGTGTGGTTTTGAAGTGTTTCCAAAATCAATTAATTCAAACATATATTCATATCACTTGACTACATGCAGCTGGGAAGCCCCTCTGGTTGGTTGAGATCATGATAGCGGTTCTTGAGGATGTCGTAGGTGCGGCAATCAACACCATGCCCCCCTTAGGGATGGCGACATTGCAGGGATCTATGGAAAAGGCCAAAAAAATAGCGTCTCTTCCTATGGATCCCTGCAATGTCAAGCACAGAAAAAAAGATGGTCTCCAGGCATGAGACAAAAGAAGGGAGCAAACTTCCGATGGTGAAGAAGTTGCAGAAGCAACAATATGGTCCCATGAAAATTTGTTCTCTGTTTTGTTTTATTCTGCAGTTGCACCCATAACCTGACTGTTTTTTTTGAAGATGTACCTAAGTATAAATATATATCTATATATTATACATTATATATATCATATATTTTATATTTTTTGGAATCACACACAACTCTAGCAGTGACATGTTTTCTTGAATATAGACGTGGTGAAGTCTTCAACAAACCTGGTGGCCAATGTCCATTATTGTTGATCGAGAGGCTGCATTGCTTGCTCAATTCGGCATCTCCACTGAAAAGTTCCAGCATGTCAATGTCCTGGATTCGATTGTCAATATGTTTTTTGGTTTTGAGGTTTAGTGGTACTTGACTAGATAAATAAGATTTGCTGGAAACGTCATGGTTAAACTTGATATAGAACGTACTGCTGAATTGGCACAAGACCTAAAAGACATAACATGTGGGTATTATATTTACATTTATGATTATTTTATAGCTACGCATTATTATCACCAATGGCCCACTCAAAGGATTGCACTTCGCCGACAGTCCCGCATTGAATCCAGCGGTCTCTCATTCAAATACATTTGGCTGGCACAGTCGCAAAGGTGGATCCTCAGTTTGGCAACAGGAATCTCTAGGGAACCAATATTGCAAGACAAATCAATTTGGTTGATGCAGATGTTGATGCAGCTTGTGCAAGTTTAAAATCTGGGAATGCAAAGTGTTTGTTCTACAAGAATTATAGCTTCAGAGTAGCCGGCTATCCTGTTGCTTTCGTATATGGAAAAGGCAAACCGCAAGACCATACCAGTTAAGGTATTATATATATATACATCCCGGACCGCCACAAGCTGAAGTCAAGAAACAACAAGAGTGGTGCACCATACCATAGAAGTGCCATAGCCGTCTTCTTTGAGAGGCCCCAGTTCATTGCGGTAGCAACAGAGTGGAGCAGGACCGGACGGGGGGGACCAAGGTGATTGCTGGGGCTTTTCAATCCACAGATATGCATACAAGATCAATATCCGGATTTTTTTGGATGGAATCAAGTACAAACGGTTCTCTTCTTACACCAGTACAGATTTTGACAGGAACCACAATAAAATTAAACTACGCCGATAGCCAGTCAACATTTTCCCTGCAAGTCGGTAAGCCGATTTGGTTATTTACTGGTAACCCAATCACACTGTAAGGAATCCTCAGTGTGGATAAAATCAAAATTCTGGGAAACTGTTGTCCCAAATTGCCAAGCTGGAACATGCGTGCAACTTCCGTATGAAAATAATCTTCCAAAAAACACAGCAAACTGAATCTTAATGCATTATTGTAAATCATAATGCAGCTGCCCTGTAAATAAGTACATAATATTAGATATATTACTTTTGGGGATAGGTATCATCAGCAGTGCACGCATTGAAATTGCAATCAATCCCCATTGGTGTCTTCTAGGTTTCCTTGGCCCACCCAGCCATTTCAACAGCTAGATTGTACGAAGCTTTCCATCCACCTATACGGCGAACAGAAATTGTGGAGCCACCTTTCTTGTTTGTTTTGCACACGCTGTTCTCATTGATGACCTTGCTAACATAGATCTGTTGCAAAGTCCACCTGGGCTGTTTATTGTTTTGATATTTGCGCAGTCGATAAAGATAAAATCCACTTGCGGAGCTGGATGGGTGTCAATAAATAATAAATATAATTACAATAAAGAAGAAAGAAATTCTATATACGTCAAGAAACAAAATTCCAATGGTGCTGGTGGCAGGCTTGTCAGCAGGGGGCTTGACAGTGAAGCTTTTCTTAGTAGCCACATCATCTGGGATTGGGATCTCAGCCTCTCGGATAAGAGGTTCCTCAGCTACAAGTAAGGAAAAATAACATACTGAGAGTGGTATGGAAAGAGTGGTATATCATATTTATAAATGTATTTAATGTATCCTGCAGTAAATAATGTTTTTTGTTTGACACATAGTTGAAATGGAAAAAAAAAACAGCACTGCATACGTACCATGTATCGATTTCTTTCCATTGATCTTCCAATCCCTCATTCGCCTTGTCATTTTCCTTGGGGGTATCTTTGTTTTCCTTGTCCATGTTAGCACCCTCAGGAACCTCCACTGCGTTTTTTTCCTCCACTATGTTAGCATCCTCACAAACCTCCTTTTCCTCCACTGCACCTTCAGAGTTATTCTGCTTATCTTCACCACTTTTGACTGCTCCCCTCCCACGTCCCTTTCCACGGCCACGGCCCGTGGTCTTCTTGTTGATGAGTTTTTTCACCTTCGGGTCATTGGCAGCTTTTCCAAGTAGAGCTTCAGCAGCTTGGACCTTTCCAGCCTTAGACATTTGAAGTTGAGCTCGGTAGACATCATCTTTAGATGATGGCACTTCAGCAACAACATTTGCGTCAGCCGGTGTGATCTGGGGAGGGATAGCTTGCAAAGGAGAACGGTCCTGGGGTTGATTTGCGTATGAAACAAAAGATAGCAAACACAATATGATTTCAAAACTTACCCTTAAGTTGCCAAGTCAAGATGAGTAAGATGAAGTTGAAATACATATTGAAAAAACAACCAGGAAGTACTGAAACAAAATTACTGAACGGGTCCTTTGTGGCTTGACTCCGGGATCCAGTATCCTTGCCACCCTCAGATGCCATTGCATCCAACACATCACGTACTTGTAGCTCCAATGTCTCCATCTCATCAGGGGAGGGCGTTTCAGTAGTCTTAGTAGAATGAAATCAAAGGCCAAGAGCGTACCGAAAATAAGTCTAATATTTTTTCCAAGAAAAAAAAGAAACAGAAATAACACATATGAAATTGTTCTAGGTCCATCCAGGGACCTTCCCACGCACACGATACTTGGGCCCTTTTGTTGATGGAACTGGACTGGTCTTGGACTTTGATGAAGATGGTGTGGAAGCATCCGATTCCTGCAACAAACATATCATACTACAAAAAGCTTGAGATGTATCTATATACAATAATTTTACTGCACTAGCAAAAATGCTTTATATAATGCAAATATATAATGCATTGCATGTATCATTCATGTTTGGTGGAACCGTGTAGAGTATCCAGGCTCACAATATCCCATGCCAAGTTCCTCCACAGTTGCAAGTGCTGCACGTTGAACAACAGCTTCAAGGTCTTGTAGTGAGCCACCTTGGTCGAGAACAGTATACACACTCTTATATAATGTGAATCCTTACTGTACTCACTGGCGATTGTGAAAGGGGCAGGAAATCAGAATCAAAGAAATCTAGCATCAAAATATAAAACCTCCATCTAATTTATCAAAGATCTTTATGTAGTGCTTTCTACAAGTATTTCATCTTGTTCAAGTAAGGGGCCTGATTCTTGCAACAATTTCTCCACAAACTGCTTCAGAAAATCAACCCGCACGCTGCGTGAGGACGCTGAACGTTGGCAGAGGCGGAGTGAGTGCACGGCTAAGATCCGTAGGTTGGGGGCTTCACGACCAACCCAATCCTCCCAGGGCAGTCTAAGTGAAAGGAATATGGAATACATCCCAAATGAATCCAGATCTTATTCATACATTTTTGGAACTTTAAAAAAACCCAAATCCTTGATTTGCTGCTTTTTGTCAAAAAGATTGTATCGATTCGCCAGCAGTGTCAAGATCTTTTTGTGGATGCCCATGTTGGGAACCATGGTTGTACCAAAGCTCGCAAAGTACTCCATCAAAAATTCTACATGTTCTTCTACCTCGTCGTGACGGTTTGGAAGCCCTACAAGATTTAGGCTGAATGAACCTGAGAAACTGCGTATAGGCCATGTTTCTTTATATATTCTTCAGATTTTATAACTACCCATAACAGGTGCCAGCCCACTGGCAACCAAGCTGCAGCCAACATAGATGCTGGCCCAGAGTCAGATGAAACATGCAAAATAGTCTTGGTCTTCCGGATCTTATCAATGTGCTTTGTGAAATAGCCATTTAGATAGTCCTGTCAGACTCGGCAGGCTGGACTCGGTGGGATTGGTCACAAAAATTAACACCCTTTATCTAGGAATTCCCAGCAGATTAGATATTGTGTACTCTATGTATGTGCATGGTTCCAGTCATGCCTAGTGCATGTCTTGCTTATGATGCTTATGTACATGTGGTTATGCAAAATAGAAATGAGCTGCTGTCCATGTGACCTGATTTAAGGAAGAATTTGTTGATGCTAAATTTCATCATATTTCATCCACTAATTCCATCAGTGACCCCACCCCAATCCTCCAGAATTGCACTTTGCAACTCTGCAGACATTGCCATGCTTGCAAGGCACCACCGACGACGCGTCAGGGATTTGCTTGGAAAACGGATCAAAACAGCTTCGTGGGACAGCCACTGGTGATTTGCGAGTGTGGTCTATAGTGAAACCTAGTTGTGGTGTTTTTATACCCCTTAGATCTCCTTAGCTTAACTTCAAATTGTTCAACCATGGACCATAACCGGTTCCCCAACAAACTGCACGGGCGGGTGCGCACCTCCCCAGTATTTCACCAAACCAATCGGTTTAGTAACAGCACTACCAGCCGGCTCTGGCTGTGAAGTAACTGTTCGGTCATTGCGTTCCCTCCGGATTTTTTCCAGAGCTCGTTTCATTTTATGAAAAAAAACTCATTGGCAATTTGCACCTTGTCCAGCCTTGATGTGTTTTGCACTTCATCCAGCTTTTTCTATATGCAAATTATATGCAAAGATATTGATAGTATATTTAACATACCTGCACACCTACTGTTTGCGGTGCCAGCATGTCTCCATTTGAGCCATGCAGACTGAAACATCATGATATTTATGGTAAACACATATGTTTCGACAAACGACCCCAAATTCTGGGTACATTACCAACGACGTCAAAATTTCGATGTTATCACTTTTTTGGGCATATTGACGATCAAGGATCCTCAGGGATTAGTCAACTTGGAAATCTTCCCCAAATAGAGGTGAAACTAAAAAACATATTTGAAACCCCATGGAAATTCTGTGCCTCATCTCCACAACTTGGACATCGCACTTTGCCCGGACTGTCGGGAACGGACCTGCTGGCCGGAAGAAACGGGTTTGCCACCATGCCGTTGTCCTTTGGCTAAATATTGTTTCGGGTTTTTTTGAAACCACCAAGTAACAACAAAGACAAATTTGGGTTGAGAAACACAATTTTTGAAGATAAAAACACAGTTCAATTTAGGAAACATTTCGGGCTGATAGCTTTATTTTTTGAGAAAAAAAACCACAAACAAGAACGGACATACTTTCGCAATCATTCACCTTTTGTTTGCAGCTTGATTGTTGAAAAAAAAATGGGTAATGAAAAAAGGGGCAAAATTTCTCCAATGGTACACCCACCTTGGGGGTTTTGCAATTTTGGTTCAACGGCGCTCCAAAAAGATTCCAAAGATCGAATGTGATCGTATGAAATGCCGTGGATACTTCAAAATTCTCAAGAAATTGGAAGATAATGCGTTTATTATAAACTTAAAATTTGGGATGTGAAACCGTTTCCGGGATGCCAGTCGTCACCAGGAATCTTACATCATTTTCAAGGAGGCCTCCATAAACTTGCATTTTTCCGGAGCATCCCTGCCGTCAAGGAGTTCATTGTCCCCCTGGCATTAAAGGTTGTGGTTGTCGTACCTAGAACATATTTGGAGGATAACCCAGGTGGTACAATGGGAAATCTTCCAAATACCCCAGGTGGTGCACTGGGAAATCTCCCAGATACAAAAATGCAAATAAAGTCATTTCTTGCCTATATACAATTTTTTGGAAGAGATCAAACTATGAAACATAAAAAATCATGTTTTCCAAGGGGGTCACCAACATGCACAATTGAGATGTGTTGAAATGTATGATATAAAATTATCTAAATGTTGATGGCTTAAATCCAGTTAGCACCGGCGGATAGGTAACCTACCCTCTTTTTCTCCACATGTCTTTACATGGTTTCATACCTAACCATACCTAACCTGTAAGTTTGGAAAAATCCAAAGGCTCCAAACATATCCAAATATCTCATCCAAGCCGCCTTTCCAATAACCTCAAGCGCTGCACGAGATCCGCAGACATGGCCAGACCCTGACAGCTGCATCATCTGCAGAAGAACAACGACAAACGAAACAAACAAACCAAACAAAAACAACGCTGGAAATGAATGTGATTTCTAGCATTCACAAAAAAACATGACGATCAAAACGACATTTTGTCACATTTTGTAAATGGTGGTACCCCCAAAACACCCCCAAATGATCATTTTTAGTAGGAAAACCCATGGTTGTTGGGTACCACTATTTTTGGAAACACCCATATATTCCAAGGTTTTTTCCTTGTCGATTTGGTACCGTTCTCTTTTTTTTCGCCATTTGGCATCCCACCTCCGCCACATCTGCAGCAGTTTGATGTCGTACGCGAGCCTGGTTGAACGGAAATTGCCAAAAAACGCGGGAGATTTTTTTCAAGGTAACCGTGGGGAACGTGATACCTTGGAAAATCTATCTGGATAGGTCTAACTGGAACATTGACATGATTTTCTTCCCTGATCTTTAACATAGCTCTTGAAAAATTATTGATTGGAAAATGACTTTCCTTTTGGGATGCTAATTCTTTGGGGGCCTATGTTAAACTTCCAGGGAGTATAGATAGCAACAACATCAAATATGTAATCCTGAGATACCCTATAAAGAAGTGGCTTCTAAATCCTCCAATGGATTGCAAGATAGCTCCATTATATCATCATTGATTATAGCTCCAACCAGGACATCCAGGAGTTCTGAGGAATTCCCAAAAGTCTTGGTCTTTTAAGGAAATCTTGATCAATGCAATCTTGATGCTGATCGAACTCAATTTTGAAGATGGGATTGGAACTTCAAATCCTCAATCTATTCAGAGCAAAATGTCATAACATAAACAACTCTTAATGAATCGGTTCGTCAAATTAGGTCCCAATTATTAGTAGCTAATCGGCATGACTTTCCTGTGGTTTTACCCCATAAATCAAACAAATCAAGGTTTAGCCTTTCATGCAGGGAACACAAAAATCAATTCCACAAAATGAAAACAGGGGTTATCTGGCTCACATTGGCTCACATCTTCCCATGTGTTTTTTTTTGGGATTTGCTACTGGCAGGTTGGCCTTGGCTGCTTGTGCTGCAGCAGGACTGCACAACATCAATTCGATGATGTCAGGAGGTGCAGCCTGCGAAAGCAAAATTTGAAAAAATTGCATGAAATCCTGAGTTGGGTTTTGTAAGGATGATTCCTAAATGGATTGAAATATACTCTCCATACTCTCCATACGGTCGATGGTTCAGAAATCCGGAAAACTCACCAGTTCATATGGTAAATATCCCATTATTTATCTGGGTTTCATACATGTTAGGTGGTGCAGGGTTTCTTCCATCAACAGTATGACAGAGGGTTTCTTATCATCATCTGCTATATAATCACGTTTATTTCTTCTCCACATTATTTTGGCAAGATTTCACATCTGGTTGGCCATCGGCCAAAAGCAATTGCCAGGTTGGCCAGGTGTTCCAAAACGAGCCATCCAACTATGCCTGTAATAGTTTCAGGGGTCCCCTGTTCATGTTTTCACCTCGATTTAGGCCAATCATATTAGAGTTTCTGGTATCCTGGTAACAGGATCACAAAATGCTTGTCTTGCTTGTTATGTCCTTGGTTCTCAACAGAGGTGCTGAAGCAAGTGCATCTCCTAGCTAGCCCAAAAAACACCTTTTTTCTACAGAAAAAAATACAATATTCACAGGACAAGGTCACCAAACCTCACCATCTCCGTGATGTGGTCCACTATCTCTACCCACTTTTTGGCAAATTCATTTTTTTTGGATATCATTGTGTAAAAAAGAATCCTTCAACACAAATCCCATTGGATTGAATGCATGACATAGTTGCCTACATTTTGGTTCATTTATATGGTGGTTTAAATGTATATATATATATATATTTAATATATATTTATATATATGTATGAATAAAAATAGGTGCTTGTACTATAAAAAATGCCAGTCCCATGGATCCTGAAACTAAACCTGAACAAAAAGCTTCACAGATTTTCGTTTTGTTTCACATTTTCGCCTGTCGCAAGGCTTGCACCAAAGCAGTGGCACCGCTACGACCACGGAGGGCCACCAGCTCCGGTGCATCCTGCAATAACTCCCTGCAACGTTCCCACCTCGGAGTAAGATGGCAGACCAAGAAACAATCAACAAATGAACAGTGACCAAAACCCTGGGTTATTTGGTGTATA
The DNA here is from genome assembly GCA_000507305.1 of Breviolum minutum Mf 1.05b.01. NCBI lineage: Eukaryota > Dinophyceae > Suessiales > Symbiodiniaceae > Breviolum > Breviolum minutum. The sequence continues at coordinate 53,206 of DF240617.1, read as the reverse complement.
TAAGGGATTATACTATCCACTTATATAGCGGATATACTAAACCATTAATAAGGATCCCTATTAACCAACCAGTATAATGTTGGCGCCCGGTGGTTTTGGATTCGAATCGGGGTACCCCTAAGAATCGCAATTCCTTTCAATAAAGGGATCCCAGGAATCCAAACCACCAACCCGTAACCACCAGTTTACTATTAGTTGAAATTTTATTCTTGCTATCAAACATGTAACACCCAAAAGTTTAAAGGTTTGCGTTTGGCTGAGTCAGTAAAAATCTTATATATACTCCAAACAACGGATATAATGCGCCGGGTTTGGTCTTGCTAAAACACTGTAACTCATGTGATATTCACCATGTGAAATTGGTGCAGGATCTTGTCCATCAGTCCATCAACAGCTCGGCTAATGGTTAATTGTTGGTTTTGGGGCACCGGTGGTTTGGGATTTGAATCGGGGTACCCCTAAGAATCCCAATCCTAAGGGAATCCTAGGAATCAAAAAAAAAACACCTGGACCCAAACCAACAATTGACCATTAGCTGAACAGTTTCCTACCAAAAAAGAATAATAGAATCCAAATTCCGGAACCTTGGTCCCCACGATGGTATCTACGGTCCGGATGTCCCAGGAAGTTAGTAAAAAGGTAGTGAGTGGGTTATAACCTAATATATCCCGTTTATAAGTAGGTTATAACCCATTTACTAAGCACTTACTAAATTCCTGGGACATCCTAGCACTAGCAGTATCACCAACGAAAGCATAACCAATGGGCCCATCTCCACATGATTGCCTGTGGATACAACAAAGAAGTCTCCAGACCAATGGCACTTTTTGGTTCCACTCATTTAGTAGAGAAATGTTGCGTACCCTCCTGTGAAAATCGACCATTTGTATTCATACGTCCTATCGAAAAAAAAACAAATGCTACCCCCTTCATTCCCAATAGAAATCATTGAAAAAACATATAGCTGCACTGTATTTATGTTTGGACGAAACATTATCCAATAGATTGCCAATCTCACTTTTACCAAATTGTTAAATCCCAAAATTCCCATCTTTGTCCGGAGTTGTTTACAAAAACATCATCACCTCAAACTTCACTTGCTGTCCCAGTTGCTGTGCATTGCCAATGGCATGATGGATCGGAGCAGCAGGCATGGGATGTATGGCATGCCACTGAAGAAGCCTGTAGTAAACGTGATGTTACTGACATGTGTTGCGCTTGGTGGAATAACATCTTTGATTACCTATCCCAAAATAGAATTGGAAACAAAACAAATTTAATCTGGAAACTCCTAATTCGTATTTTTGATACAGGGCCCTTCATCAGATGTGTGCTCTGTTTGGTTGTGGAATCAGACTGGTATTGCAAAAGTCATATTCATATATTCTTAACTTGCCCAACATCGCCATGGTCGAGCAGAAAAACATGTTAAAATTGGATTCCGATAAGCCATCAGCAACATTATTATTACATATCCTAATGATTGCTGAATATTGCCAATGGATATGGTTTGGAGTCATAAAGAACCGGTAACTAAAAACCAACTCCAGTGGTCTATTCAATGGCCCCTCAGCACCTTGGGGTCATCTGATTCCATTTTGCACAAGTTCTTGGCAGTCGTATTTCGCCCAAGCTAAAATAGCTAAATGATCATGACATGTTTAAACAATACATGTATGGTGTCCACTTGAACTCAAAAAAAAACTCTATATATATGGGTGTTTCCAAAAATCATGCTACCCCCAAATCATCCATTTTAATAGAGTTTTCCATGATAAACCATCCATTTTGGGGTACCACTATTTAAGGAAACAGCCATATGTATACTGTGTGTCATCGCTTCATATCAAATCATATGCAGAGTTTTGGTCTTCCATAGGCACAGGTAGGCAGCAACCTGCGAAAGCTGATGAGCCAGTGAGTTGTCGAAAGCTGTCAGCCACGTGGTACCCTCAATTGGATACAAGTTTAGAAAACAACAAAATTTCATGCCGACCAAATCAGGAATTTTTATAAAATACATGTTATATGTTTTTCCGTAGTGCACACTAGAAATTTGGACCTGTTTTTACTGGCTTCCCAATAGAAATCGGCTTGGTTGCGGGGTCATAGAGATGTCGAGGCAAGATCTCGCAAATGATCTTACATCAGCAGCACTGGAAGATGAATCCTTCTCACTTTCCATTATACTTATTGTTTAATTGGGATCCTTGTCATGGTTTATGATACAAATACCTGGGTAGTATAATCCCCTATATACCCTAAACAACCAAGGATTTTCATTGCTCAGTCACAAACCGCCAAACCAAACTATATAAGTTATATACATTCCAGGGTAGGATCCATGTGACTGGTATATTTACCTACATTTACCATAAACAATCAACCATTCATGTACCCTCCCTGAAACTAACATAGCACTTGAAAATGGTGGTTTGAAAAATAGGAATCTCCTTTTCCAGAGGTCTATTTTCAGGTGCGAACTGTTAGTTTCAGGGAGGGTAGGTAAATATACCGTTCGTCACATGGATCCTTTTTTGGCCTCACATCTGAGTGCTCCAACAGCTTCGGAGGCTCGAAGTCGTGTGAGGCCTCGGCCTCGTGAAGCCTGAAAGGGTGATGTCATTTTTAGGCACCCTTTGTTGGTGGCTTTTGAGGGGATGGCCACCTTGTCATCTCAATCTACAAATTATATAAAAATCATAAATAAATTGAATATATGAAGAACTACCTATTATTGTTGTGTTATTTTTTCCCTTGATATTTCAATATCGGGCTGCAACTAGCTCCCCATGTCATAACAAATTCATCATCCTGTTGTCAGCGCTTGATGCCCTTACCTCGCAGCTAAATGAGGAGGATGTTCGACCCCTTAAACCCTACTTACAGCCAGTAATTGGTAGACTTTCCATCAAAGGGAAAAGTTGGGTACCCTTGGGAGAGTACCCGAGATATACACCAACATCTACCACCTATATAATATATATAATTATATATATAAATTATATAAATATGGGTTATATAATGGTTGTATAGGGCAATACGGGGTGATATTTGGGGAACAACTGCTAGGGTACCCCAGAATAAACTACTCGTCCTTGAGACACTGTAATCCACCTCATCACCAAAATCTGTGGAATCACAGTGCCATTCTCGCGGGTTATTGGAGGGTCACCCATGGATGTGTCAAGACCCACTCTTCAAACTCTGTCTCTCAACTTGGGTCTATCATGCTGTCCGTGAAGAATGGGGGTGTTTATTGTCATTGACTATGCCATCATGATACTGGGATGCACCTTTCAAGTATGATACTTCGACCTGTGCCAGTCTTGTCTAGGTGTATATTCATTGTTTTTTCACAGAGGTGGGTGGATACAAATATTGCTACACCCACATCAGTGTTTTAAAAGAAACACGAATTTCCTACTTGGTAGTTTTTATACCAATTACTCCAAAAATCTTCCAAACTTGGTATCATCTACTAGATGGTCCACCTGTAGCCACTCCCAAAAAAAACATATCAACCCGTTTTCCTTGAGAGTTTGGCCTGCGACCAAGTCATCAGAAGCCATAGCGCAACAGCTCAGCTGGTTCATATGAAGTATATTAGGGCCATTTTGGTTCAGATGAACTGCAAGAAACAATGTACAAATGTATGTATATCATATAAGTATGTTACTTGGTATGAAATAAATACATGAAATATATAGACTATTTTCCAAAAAAAACATCAATGTGTAGTTCTCATGATTGCCGTGGTTTTCTTCTGCGACTTTTTGGTGTTGTTGCACATTTTGCACCGCTGACGTCACGATCACCGCTGCGTTTTTTCTCGCAATGCTAAATGTCTGGGAATCTGGTTGCTATCATTTATATCCCTGGTTGGACATATCCCTTTTTTCCCAATGGAAAATAGATAGCCTACCTATTTCCTGGTGGATCTTCCACCATTCCAGCTATGTTGGTGACTTGAAGTTGAAAAAGCTCCTCGGGGCTTGCCCCAAAGCACCAATACAAACGGAGCCATCTTTGTTGGTCTCTTTTGGAGGTTAGCCATAAAACATACCTGTGTTTCCGTCTCAAAATCAGGTGATCCTTATATTTTGTATTGGTTTTTTAGTAGGAAACCAATGGGATTTGGGATATGCCCGAAATATTGAGACTTCCCCAAATATTGCTTTTTGAACAGAAATGGGAACCTACAACCTTCCTAAAAGTGATAACGCATTTTTTTGGGGGGGCTCAAAACCTTCATCTTTTACTGGTTTTGGGGTTCAAAGGTCTGTATTACAGAAACCTTTTGCCTGATGTTTCCAAAAAAAACATCCCCAGAATTTGGGGAATCCCAGACAATGAGATATTTTCCTTATGATTTCCTTATGAGTTCCTATGATTTCCTTATGGTTTCCTATGATTTCCTATGATGTTCCTTATGATTTCCTATGATTTCCTATGATGTTCCTTATGATTTCCTATGATTCCCAAGTTGTGTTTATATTTCTTCCAATGAGATCTGGGAATCATTCGAGGTAACGAACCTCAACATATCACATCCATGGTCAGTGCAGAAAAAAAAACGCCTGAGTGGCGGGGCACAACCCCAAGGGTTTGCTGGGTGAATCTTCCAGAATAAAAACGAGATGGACAGAATACTTGAAAAAAGGGGTTCATGATATTTTTGAGTATTGATTTAGGGTTGATATTGATATTTCATAGGACTATACCATTGATATCTTGAATAGTGCATATATCATTTTGAAAAAACACTCAGGAATTGATTTGTCATACCCTTCAAATGCGAGTACAATCAAAAAGAGTGATTTTTGACCATATCAGTTGTACAATCAATCAACAAATAGACAAATAAACAGACCTAAAAAAATATATTAAGAATGTCTTGATTAGTCAGCTCATTTGACTCAGGTTAGTGACCTCAGAAAAACAAACCCACAGCATCCATGTATGGTATATTTACCTACATTTGGTAGTTTTTAATGGAAAAATATGGTAAATGTAGGTAAATATACCATACATGGATTGTTTGGGAAATGATCCTGTTACCTGTTAACCATAATGCTTCTGGCCGCTGTCGTGATTCTGGATGACTCTGAGGCTCTTTGACTAGCTCCCAAAAGATCGAAAAAAATCACGAGCTGAATCTCTCACCCAAAAGACTATAGATTTGAAGGGGATACCCTCCCTGAAACTAACCTAAACGAACCTATCCCCTGAAAAGTGATGTTTTTTTTCAGATGATTCATGTATTTCCTTTTTTGGGCCCAAAAGGCCCATTTTTGAGGGGGCAAGTTGTTAAACTTCGTAAGATGGTGACATCAAGACAGGCTTAGAAAATCTAACTTTCATCAGACCAACCACAAACCAATACTGGTTGGTGGTTTCAACCCATCTGAAAGAATATGCACGTCAAAATGGGTTCATCTTCCCCAAATAGAGGTGAACATAAAAAATATTTGAGTTGCCACCACCTAGGACGTAGGACCTAGTCTTCCCTCAAAACTTCCAAAAAGCACGGAGAAAAAGACAACAACCAGGTAGGTGGGTTGGGAAGTTCAACAACCTGAATGTCAACGCTGGCCACTTCTTTCTCATGCCTTAACGGAAACCGCTGGCAGGATTGGCTGAGGGAATCATAGGGTGACACGTAGAGACGGACATATCTATCATCAGCCCATGGATGGTTGATGTTTAATGTTGGTTTACTGTTGGCAAACAAAACCCCCCAAGTAATTTCTGACCCGGCCATGAAATGGACCATGAAATCAAACATTAAAGTGCATTTTTAGTACTATATAAATATTGAGATACTCGTAATCCCCAAAAATTTATACAGTTTCATACCCTGGATTAGCTGAGTGAGATTGCCTTTTTTTCATACCGTGGCTTCCGAAATGATATCAATCCATCAACCTTGACCACGTAAACCCAACACCAACGGTCCGTGGACCAACGTTGGTGGTTTGCGAAGGCAAGCCCCCGTTTTTTTGGGAAAATTTTCACTGCAACAAAAAATTCCAGTGGGACCGGGACTTGGGTTTTTAAGAGAAGTATACCTGTTGAATACAACCCAAATTCAATAGTTGGATACTATTTAAGCTTGTAATGCTTTCGCATCTGTATTACTTCACAGTGGTTGTTGAATGCAAAGGAACACTTGAATGTATTTTGAGGGCAATCAAATGCAATTTGAACATAGTGAGAATGGCATATTGTTTCTCCCAGCGTTTACAGTAGCATTCCAGGCTAATTGAAGACACTATCCATGCATCGTGTACGGCTGTTCTCATTCTGGAATATAGTTGTTCCCCAAAAGTAAACATCTTACAGTAAGACTTAAGAATAATTCTGGTCCAGAAGAATACCCTCCTCAAAAAGTAATATATCCCACCTAGAGGAATCATCTTCCCAGGCTATCTCTAAAAGGGATTTGGAGGGTAGTTATTTCTCACACTTCCTACTGACCAGGCCAAAAACGTTTCTCCCCAGAATCGACTCCATGAAGGGATGGATTGAGTCTGGTACACGCAACAAAAAATCACCAATGGAGACATATACATTCATACCTTTCATGTTGCACAAGTCTAAATGTGTAAACAAACTTTTGTTTTTTTTTAGGCTTTGGAGGGTACGTCTACGATTTCTGGAAAGTAGTTCAATTTGTGTAAGTCACTTGGATGTTCCATGAGGCTAGCTGACTGATTCTTAACATTTCTTAACTGCATTATCGTTTCTTTACAGAAGGAATATTAAGCTATACAACATGGGTCGGTATGGGTGTTGCAACTCACCCAGTAGAGATCATCCATTGGTCCATTAATCTTCGAGTACAGTAGGGCCTTTTAGGAAGCCCAGTTTCCAACACTCCATATGAAGGAAACATCCCAACATCATACCATCCATGGGACGAACGGTATATTTACCTACATGAAAACCCATAAAAATCAACCATTCATGTCAAGGTTTTCTTCACCATTCCCATGGATGGTATGGGCATTCGGAAACATCCCTTGCCATCCACCAGCATCAACCCTGAGGTTGCCCCCACATCAAGCCAACAATGGGCATGGTTCGATATCGCGCATGAAGTCGAACCTTCCCGTGGGATTTTTTGGACCGCCGCTTCCAGTGGGCGTGGCTTACGCTTACTTTTTGTAGGGCTGCCAGAGTCGATCAATCTTCCTATTTTTGGGGATGATCATCCCAACCTTAATTAAGAGGAAATGCTTATAATGGGTATATCAAACCCCTACTTGTTTCCTTGATGACCATCTCCTAAAGAAAAGGGAAGTTAATGGGAGTTTAGATCACAACACATACATCTCCAAACAAAAGACATGTTTGTAGAAATCCATATTCCGGAGGATGGTTTTGTTCATCATCGACAACAAATATAATTCATAATCAATTGCATAGAAAATTACATATCTTTCTTCCAGAACCAAGCCTTTAACAATTGCATTGCTACTGTTGATGGAGGAAATCCTACACCACCTGCTATTTATGAAACTCTATGAACAAATATTATCCATATCAAGTGGTCCAGGATTTCTTCCATCAACAGTATGTCACGAACCTCCAAAATCATATGATGAACATGCTATATTATCGATATTATTATCCTATACATTTACATTAAAATCCACCAAATGCAGGTAAAAATACCATACATAGATACTGTGTGTTATGACACTTGTGCTTCAATTCATCTTTCATTCAGTTTTGCACGGATTGGTGCAACATGTCAAGCATTAGACTAGGAGGTGAACATGGGTACTACACCTCCGATGTATTGGTTTGTAGAAGCCCTTGCCTTTCGGTCCCGCAATTCTCGAACTTGATCTCTTAGTGGATACTCGATCATCACGTTCCTGATAGCAAAAAGCCAGGGACAAATCCAAACCCGATCTTTACAGCAGGATTCCTATACTATGAATCTATATAGCGGACTATTTCGTCCCATGTCACCATGCTCAGTTTGCCTTGCTTTTTTAATTGAAGAAAACAACTATTTGGAGGAACTGCATCTTTACCGAGCTTTACCTATTACATCCATTTACATCCCATGAAACTGTATTTGTGAGGAATCATCCATGTACGGATCAACCTTTCAAGGAGGAATTAGTTGAGCACTGATCAACTAGAAATTGTCATGTTTCATTCTACTGTTTGGTGAATGGGAACCTCGTTTTCATAATTGTTTTTTATGACTAAGTAGTTGTTTCACTCCTGTATACTCTCAGGCTAGCATTGCCGGTTGGACCAATCTGCAATTTGTATAGGAAATATATCTTGATGAATGTTCCATTTGCCAACTTGCTATCTTAGTTTACCTGAGTGCAAACTAAAACTCTGAAGAGAAAACATAATCTACAACAGTAACACCACATCTTTGAGATGAGGTTGTATCAGGTTATAATTTGGGTAGCGGCATTAACATATATATATATATAAATACACATAATATATACATATGAATTTGAATATATATCTTCCAAATGAATGTATCTATATGTAAATACATTATATATATACACATAATATACAAATGAAACCCAGCTTCTCAACCAAGGTGCTTCTGTTTGAATTTAGCCGCCTCTGGACTTCTAATAATTTTGTCCTCAGTTCCGGCTTTCTTTTGGAAACGTTGACAACATAATTGGGATCAACATCTGGATGGAGGTGAGGTATAAGCTATTGTAACTATGATCAGGAAATCTATCTTGTATGCAAATGTACAAGAACTATCCTATCATAATAAGCGATACATATGTACGTTTTTTATTGGCAAAAAATTGGCTGTTTCAGACGTATGACTCAAACAACAAGCCGTTTGGTGAAAAATCCCCAAAAACCATGGACTCACTCAGCGGCATGGATCATTGGGCGTTTGATTTTTTGTTGAACGTTGCTTCTTTAGTCTCCCTCATTACACGAGTTCAGATTCAGCTGCATAGGATTGAATCCTAACTACCACCTTCAAAACTATGGTCAAAAATAACAGTTCAATGTTTAGAGCCTTTCTTATTAAAGGCAGTATAAATACCAATCGCATAATGAAACAAAAAAAACACAACATTCACCCTCTCACGGGCAAACGCGGTTTGAGGGTTATCTCCTACTAAAAAAGGGGCAACCAATAAGGCCGCTAAAAGGGACAAGCCGGTGGTTCTCCTCTGAATTTTGGTTGTGTTGAAATCGTAGCTTGTAGTTTCAACTCATTTGAACAAACATTGCGAAATGGGAAAACTCAACCCCATGCAAAAGAAAAACAAGTTGAAACCATCAGAGACGCTAATTCCAAACTCAGCCCCCATACCAAAAAATGTTTTGCACTCCCGAGGTTTAACTAACATCGAGCCTGGAAATAGGGGTCCCGAAAAGCAATGTAGTAACTCCCAACCATCATTTTTTCAGAGCTGTTAGTTTTAGGGAGGGCAGAAAAGGTTGCCACATTTTTGACCCCCAAAGATGTTACAAAAATCTAAGGCCTCGAACGTAGATCGTCACCTCCAAAACAAATCTCGTGGTGTCCAGGGAGTTGGTTGCTGGCCAAATGAAATAATATTTCAACAACCTATCTAGATTTCCCTGAAATAAGGGGGTGTCCCTTCCTTAGCTACCTTTTTGGGTGAGGTTGCTATAATTTGACCAGATACATGAACAAATGATAGGAGTAGCTTTATAGGATGCATGGGACGAACGGTATATTTGCCTAAATGAATGGCTGAATTTGCTGATGGTACTGTAAATGTAGGTAAATATACCACACATGATTCTATGGGTAGCTTTGTTCTATTTTGTTTTTTTGAGTGGAGATGTTTTCTGTATTGCATACATTCTGAACACGTTTCTGGCATGGGAATCTTTGCCAGGGAAATGATGGATGAAATTCCCAAAAAACATATTGTTGGCCAATCGATCTGGATGCTGGATACCGTTCGATAAGTGGGTGGATAGGAAGTTTTCTAAACTAAACACCTGCTCCAAAGGAAATCAACTGTAATGACGTTAAACCAATTGAGAAGCGGTTCGTCAAAGCATGGAATCTGACAACGCCAGCTTTTTCTTTTCAAAATAGTTCCCTAGTGCATGTGGTCACAAAACATTATAATATTTCAAGATGTTCAAATACACACGTCCACGTGGGAAATGCCACATCCTTTTGGAAAGGATTCTCAAAACCCCCCCTACTCAAACATCTGGTCACTGCTAGAGGTTTCAACATTTCGCAACATCTTTTCCAACATGTTTCTCTCATCTTCGCCACTTGGTCATTCATTCCCTCTCTATCCAAATGCATGTCATGTGCGATCATTTGGCGCCTCATTCCTCTTGTTTGACTCGGTGTCATTGTAGGTGGCAACTACGTAGAGAAACAACTGGTTCATGTTCCTTGACATCCAGGCCGATCCGTCGATCCCGGTGCTTAGAAATGGACCATTTCAACGTCCCGAGATTCATTTCTTGTTGATTCAAATTGTAATCCTTGCAACCTTTACCGGAACAATGGGATGGTTGATTTATACACCTTTGAACATGGATTGTTTTTCTTTGTTCGGTGTTTCAGTGGTGATTTAACATTGAAACGTGTTGAACACAGTATGTAACAATATATATATACATGTATATAAATATAAATAACCAAATGATCAAATTGTATATATATATACATTAGATATGCTGTGCTGTCTACTAAATATATCGCCTTCAGGAAAGCCCTGTTCATTCTGCGTTGTTTATGAAATCATGAGAGCTCAACACGACGAGGCTTTGGGAAAGTGGTGACAGTGATGTTCAAAAGTAACAGCTGGGTTACATAATGACACACCGGCATTTGCTTAACGTACACATATGGCGGTATCCAGCAATATTGTACTAGGCAACAACTGCCACAGTCCCTCCCAAGGGTACCCAGATTATACCCTTGACAATTCAATATCGAACAAGCTGCATGACATGATAAATCAGCAAACTGGCAGGGATGAGTCAAAAACATGGACAAAGCAGACGTTAGTAGTTTGCCAAGGTGCATTTGTTGTCTAGTTCCAATGCCGTCTGTCAAGAAACAAATGAACTAAATCTGTTGAGTCTTGGTGTAACTACCGTAACAGCCCTTCACTTTATCATTTTTGAATGCTTGGCATGCTGATAAGAAGGAGAAGTAATTCCACTACCACCACAACAACAACAAAAAGAAGAACAAGATGATATTGCTTCAACATAATGTACACTCCTTGCTTTATAGATTCATGTTCAAGGTTTCCAACCAATTAGATCAATTAGTCAACTCTAAGGAGATCATCAAAAACGCACCAAAAGACGTGCTGCAGCCTAACACCACCGAACCGAAAGCCCGCATTAAGGGTAAGACCAGTGAAACTCCTCTGCGAGATTATGGTTAAGGTGAAAGGAGAGCACACCTCAGCAGGACTCTAAGCAATCAGCTGCAAAATCGAGATACCCTCCGTAAAACAACATAGCCCCTGAAAATATGCAAAATTCCAAGCATCATTTTTCAGAACAAACTTGCATCTTTTGTTTCAGGGAGGGTGAGTTTTTGTTCAACCAAAATGGGTGGAGATCCATCCGCCTCAAACAGGGTGAAAATGGCTGGAGGCTGGACCGCCAACGACAGGATTGGAGATTAGACCATCAAAGGTATTGGTGAACAAAGAAAATATATTATATATTACCTATAGGGTTCATCCCACAGGATCCAAGCATCCCAAGAGATCCATGGGACTGATAAATTAAGCTACATGGTGTTTTTTTGGAACTTTATGGTAAATGTAGGTACTTGGTACATATTCCATACATTTCCATACATACATGGATCTACTATGGGTTATCGATGGTTATCGAAAATGGAATGCAAGACCCAATGGCCAGGTCTCAACATACACAACTATAGGCAAAACCTGAACCAACCACGAAAACAACATAAACAAGCCGCACCCCCCAACCAGCTCGTGGTGGGTTCGTGAAGCCCTGGCTTTCCGAAATCATATGCAACAAAACGTCCGGATCTCCCCCTAATGATTGAACAAAACGCACTGGCTTCAAGTGTTCCAAAAACCAGCACCTTCCCCATGTGTTGGATTAGGAAGGATAAAATGGATAAATCTGGTGATATAATAGCACTGCGATGATTTTTATCAGCAAGGTGGACATCCACTCTCTGTGGCAGGGTTTCCTAACACCAAGGCTTCTTCAACTCCAAATGAAATTGTTTGCCCTGATTAACAAGTATACGTCGTTCCCTTAGCAGTTTCATATGATAAGGGAAGAATCCTTGAATTCAAGTAAGTGGTTGGTTTTCGCAAGGTATCAAACCCACAATGGAAAAGAATAAATACGGGCGTAAGTCTTGGGGGTGAAGCAATTCTACTATTTCATCAACTTGGTTGTATATTTCATAGGAAAAATTGCTGGAAAACCCTTGGGGTTGGGGGCCAGTGAATAATCAATTCCCATATCTACACCTTATATATTGGGTATATCCCCTTTCAAAGGGCTCCTTGGACGGTTAAACAGCAGGAATTTTTCTACTTTCCACCATACACTATATACCTCTTATGCATAGCAATGTATCTATAGTGACATTGACGTGACGTCACGTGCGAAACATTGACATACGTTTACCCCAGAAATCCTCATCTTCCCAATGAAAATATTTGTGATGTACGAGGGTAGTTCCTCTCGATAGTTCAGAAGTCATGCAAAAAACAGTTGTTTTAGAGACGATTACCCTCCCTGAAACAACATGTCCCCTAAAAAGGGACTTGTTCAATAGGATAGGAAATGCATCTTCCAACCATCCATTCTCATGTTCTATATTAGTTTTTTAGGGAGGGGGTATCCCAAAGAGTAAATGAAGCAACCTGATTTTCTACTAGGGGTCATTATTTTACCAACCCAAACAATGCATTAAGATCAATTTTTGGGAAATCCTTGAAAATTACCATAGATTTGCTGCTTGTTTGATTCCCCCTAAATGGGTAGGTATAATGACCCCTGTTCCAAAGTCGACTTTTTGGTCTCCCCGACTCTGATCGCTATTGAAATGCGAGTTGGGAACGAGGTCGTGCACCTGACGAGGTGCAGAAGTTCCAAGGGAGGTGCTACAAAAGAACCTCTATCTAGGGTATATGTATGTACCTGAACCATCCAAAGTTCAGAAATTTCTGCCCTTTTTGTATTTCTTACTTTTGAGGGTAATCAGGTAATTGTGGGTCAAAATGTAAAAAGGTAAGAAAAAATGAAACTATGGAAGCCCCAGGAATATATATATATATACCTGGAACTCCAAGGCCAACCATTTATAAATGGTTGGCTATCAATTGGATGGCTGTAGGAAATGGTTGGAAATCACCAAACATTTATTTTAAACTGGTTGTTTGGGGTTCCAGGTACAGATATATACAGTATATTTACGGGGTAGGTTTGTTTCTATTTTCATACTTTTTGCATGTCATAGTTGGAACACTAGTAAGAAATCCTCTGGTTCTCCAGAATTGTTGCGTTCCAAACTATAAAGTCAAGTCATCAAGAGCTTTGATAGAAGACGAGCAAACGGTCAATGCATTGCGACATATTGCGACTAACCATGGGAAAGTGAAACCTTTTAGCGTGGGCCCCTGCTAGTTATAAATGGAATGACAACCCCAATAAATGACCTTGATAAATGGGCCCCTAGAAGTGGAGTTTTTTTCGCCACAAGAACAAATTGCCAAAAAAAAATGTAGATAGCTGGGGAGGGCAATTTTGCCCCCCGAATCAGCTATTACAACTGTATCTTGGTGAAATTCACCAACGCAAAATGCAGAGTTTGTGACTCATACCAACCAAAGGTTAAAGTTGGAAAATGGTGGAAAGGTCACTATAGTTACCCAAAATATGTAGCAGTTGAATCTATAAAAGAAGCTATCTTCATGGCTGGCTGTGTATCAAAAACGAAAAACTTTAATCAGATATATGTCAAGGGCTATGAAGACAATGATGTTTTTCCTAAACAAATACATAGTTCGTACACATAAATTTCTATAGATATTTGTCTAACTCTCCAAAATATTTCTCTCCAAAAAGGGCAGTTCAACCTTCATATACCACATCCCGCCACACCTTTGAAACATCCATCGGGTCGGATGGATCATCTAGGGACCATCAGTAAGTCCCCATCGGATGTCCACTCCTAACCCAAGGAGTTACCAACATCCAAGTCTACATACTAGAACCACACTTTGTGTTGTTTTGTCTATCTGAAGCCTGGCAAATAAATGAAAGTACCTCAAAATTACATGCCCCAAAACTCAAACTTAAGAATTAACTATAATTGAACACATTTTTTAGTGAGGAAAGCTTCCTGAACTTTGACGCAAACATTCTGGTCCTTTTTGATAACCCCTTCAATTTTTTTCTGGTCGTTGCGTTGGGTTCCACCCTCATTTGGCATCTCAAGTCATCCGAACCAAACATCATCACCTTGTTCAGTTGTAACGCTCCAGAGGTGTGCACATCGAACTGATCCATGGGCAAAAAGGTCCTTAACAAAAATCTCGGCCCATCGACTCAGCCGTTTGGGAAATCGTGGGGTGGAACATGTCGGAATCCGATTCTGGCAAAATGAACGACTGGTTGGTGGTTGAACCAACCCATCTGAAAAATCTTAGTCAAATTGGAAATCTTCCCTAAGTAGGGATGAAAATAAAAAATATTTGAAATCACCACCAAGACGATGTATTTGACCATCGGCTTATTATACTCCCTAAAATTAATATAGCACCTGAAAATATGCCGGTGCATGAAGAGATGTCATTCCACAGAAGACATACAAAAACATCTTATACATGTGCGAACCATGCAATAAAAGTGTATACTGTTGTTTGTCCACTAAATATGTAATCGATAAAAGTTTCTAAAGGTTGGCAAGTAGCTGAGTGAAATTCTGCAAGGTACTCTGGATGTCATAATTGCCAACTGAATATACATACTCTACTAGCAAAATATTGTCCGTACATCAAAATCTATTTGCAAAACTCAAAAGAGTTGGAAGTCTAGGGACTGGCAATATCAAGTTCAACAAGTTATATAGATCTATGTTTTGCATATGCAAGGGGCCCTCAATTTATAGAGGGATCGCTATTCCCCATCCCGACACTTGTCACCACTCTCGGGGTCCCCAACGACAAGTGATTCAAGACTGCCGTTGTGCCCAGTACCGTGCAAAAGGTGCAGAAGATGGTGTTCGCCCTGGAAAAACATGTTTTTCTGGTTCCAAACAAAAATCAGTCTATATCTGAATAAATACTGGTAGGTAGTGGAAGTAATCCTGCATCATTTTGAAACGCCTTGTAGATAAATGATGAGATAAACTACAACTCCTGAACATTTTGAACCAAAAAATGAAGGTCTGGAAACTGATTATCCTTTTCCAACTATCTAGGTAATTTTCAGGTTCCTTTCGCCGTTCATTTTCCCCTGGCTGTACCTTTCGCAAAAAATGCTATTTTTGGCCGATGAAACCCTACAGGCAACTCACAGGGTCGTATATAATCACCTTCATCGTCCCTTAGGAATCCCCTAGCTATTTCTAGGGAGAAACGTGGCATTTGGGTGGGGGTGGGTGGGTCCCTTAGATTCCCATGGTGTTTTTTTTTCTGGTCGATGTTTGAACTCTCCGAAATTCTCCGAAACCAGAACATATTGTTGATGGAAGGAATCCTGCACAACCTGGGATGTATAAAACCCTGTGAACCATGGGATATTTACCATATCAACTGGTTAGCAGGATTTCTTCCATCAATTATGACTATGAACAAAAACAAACCAGCAACAAAAATCCCTTTTATTGATGCTTCAACAATCCGGCGGTCTAAGGGATCGGTCAGCTCAACAGAATCCCAGGTGGTGATGGTTGGAAGACTGAAGCATCAACAGCAAACAAACAGAGAGGCGTTGTTTTCATTGGTGATCGGAAAGAAGAAAGACAGATTCCCTTTTCAAAACATGACATGCAAATATTGTGAATAAAATTGGTCACTGTATCAATAAAAACTATTTACTTATTCCATGAAAAATGCCCACCTTGTATAACAATTTGTTGTTCTTTTGCAGCTCTCATAAGAAACAACTACAATGCATAGAATCAGGTTGTTTCAAGAACGCGTCCCAAAATGGCTGAATCATACACACCAACATATGATTTTCATACACCACACTTGACATGGCCACAAATCTTGGATACTTGAATGACTTACAACTCTTTGGGGGTTCTGGAAACCAATGTCTTCCGTAGGGGTTTCTGGTCAAAAAGGTTCCAATGATCCGAATTTTCCTTGTGGTTTCCCGAATTGTTTGCCAACAAAAATCAAAGTTTGCCCCGGTGCAATGGTGTAATTAGTTTTGTCATGCGTTGCATACCTGATGTACATCACAATACTCCATGTGTGGAATATTTACCTACACATTTACCATAAAAATAAACCAAATGTAGAGAAAGATTCCATACATGGAGCATATAGGCAATTACCGTCCAACCTAGCCTTGATGAATAGGTATCCATTTTGCTTTCCCCGCCCCGCGTGGCCGCGGGGCCGCGGCGAACCCGTTTCAACTGTTGCTAAGGGCCACAACAGCCAGCGGGAAAATTACAAGTCAATAAACATGGCACCTAGGAACAAACATCCACACTGTTTGCAACGGATCATAATTCATGTAATTAGATATGGTTGCTGGGAAATTGGAGATATTAACCTCACCCTTAAACAAAACATGGGAAAACCAAATCAAGCACTAAATTGTGTAAGCATTGTAATTGACGTCATATGATTGACAAAAACATATGTCATCTAAAGAAACAGCTGAGGTAACTTGGGGGGTGATGTTTCTGAGTTTATGCAGGAAGCTAAATGCCTGTACCCAGTTGCAAAGGGATTGTAGCGAGCATCCGGATCAATGAAATCAATGAACCCAACAAGCATATCATTGGAAGATTACGATGGGTTTAAACGCTGCTCACGTGAATGTGCTGCTAATGTTCATGAGAAAGTCATCTCAAGGCTTTTATTTTGTCGAGTAACAGCTTTTATGTAAAAAATAAACTGCAGAGATCTCTTGATCCTATCATGCAACTCGGGCGTTGTCAGCCTGCCAAAACTACTGGGCCGGGGTGCAATGCAAACAAGATAGCTTTTAGACAACATACTTATATAATTACAATGATTCTTGTCCATTTGCTTCGCAATAGCACTGTACATTTTGCATGCCTGGGGGCGTCATTTGCATTTCACCAGACATGCAATGGAGTTGCTTGAAGGGATGTGGAAGGAAAGTCAATTCAAGATGCCATTCACTGGTGTGTACATCATCGATGCTCCAAGTCATTCCAAAGGTCGTCTTCATATTGAATCTCTTGCGACCAGGAGATCGCGGTTCTTCAGCAGCCTTTGTCTAATGACCAAGAATGTTTAGAGGCCAAGAAAGTTTGATGAACCGTCAAAGGACCATCAAAAAGATGATTGTGGATGATGTCCCCGAACTATTCGCATTTTCTGCACGTAGAAGACATACCTTGCAAGATCAATAAGGAAGACATATCCTCAAGGACGATCAACCTTCAATAGCTTTCATGAGGGGTTTGATGAGTCTTTGTTCTTAAACTTGTAGACATGCTTCCTCAAAAGATAGCACTCCATCTCTCTTGAAAAGCAAGACAAACATTCCAGAAGTCTTTGGGAGGAAAATGGTGGCAGTCGAAAGTGCCGAAATATGCTCTTTTTTGCTTCAATGTCTTTTTTGTTTCAATGTTTTCTTGTTTTTGTACAAATTCCTACCAGAAGGTCCGCAATATTATGTGGTTTTCTTGAATTGACTTGTTTTTCTTTGATTCTGCATTGTCTATGGCCAAGATCAAGGGGAATCATTGTTCAAAACACATCTTGATTAAGTTTTTTGCTTTCGTTTTTTTGCACAAAATATCCTTTCTTTTGGATATGCTCATTAAAAACACGATATGTATTTTCTTAGTGTATTTGCAGTGTTTCTAGCATGGCTTTATAGTAGCATGAAGAAATCAAAAAAGTAGGCCCTCGCGGGACGCTGGCTATATGTTTATTATTGGCTCATACTTAGGACTTCCTATTTAAGTGGACATGTTCATAACGCTGCTGTTACCACTGCCCACTTGTAACATCGCACACTTTTTGTCTTTCGCCTGGGGTCTCAACATGTTGAGACACTGCGACTGATGTCTTTGGAGGCTGGAAGATGGTAGAATTTTTCCATGTCTTTAGTAAGTGGTTACATGAGATGACCAGGTTATGTACTTGGTCTATCAGTGGGTTTTACATTACCACATATAACTATATGCCTGAGTCACGATTTGTCCATGCCAAATTGCTGCGAGGTCTTTGCACTCTAAACCAGCAACTTTCTTTAAATTTGGTTTGCAGGAATAGAAAACACTGAATCTTACGGCCCGGCCACAATTTCAAGGCGCCAACCAAAACTCCAATAAACGGAGCGTAGAGATCCCATCACTCAGTCACCAATTTCCACTCGAACGAAGATATTCGGAAGTTTCGCTGGTGAGTATACCCCGGAAAACTAACATGAAAATGGAACAAAACAACAATTTGAACATGCATCTCCTATCTAAAATTGTGATTTTTCATTGCCATGTTAGTTTTCGGGGGGTTGAGATTGACGTTGTGTTTGTGTTTTTTAATGCCAATTGCATGGAAATAGTGCAAAAAAATCAGGAATTGGCCTTACAACCAGCCTCTACTACCCTCCCTGAAACTAACATGTAACATAGCCAAAAATAGGCCGGGCCCCAAAACACAAATTAATCATCCAACCATCAATTTTCAGGGGCGAGCTGTTCGTTTCAGCAAGGATAACTGCTTTGAAATCCTGAGGCTCAGAATCCCCCAAGGTTTTCACAAAATGAGCAAGTCTACAGTCAATGAATACAATTTTGGGGCTATCCATCATCCAAGTCCGTTGAACAAAAGTCACAGCGATACGCAGCGAGGAGTATCGGAGTTGTTTTAAAAAACACATCTGCAGCTCCAAAAATGTGGCTGAAATGTGGTATGTTCATAGGCTACCCAGTGATTAGGAGGAATCTCCGGGCTCTTGATTCAACCCCCCACAAAAATGGGAAGACTTGTTTTTTGGCAAGACTTTTTTCGCCTCAATTTGGAGCTGGGAGTGTTCATTCTGCTTTGGAATGGATCTAAAAATGAGTCCGAGAATGCTGTGCCTCCTGTACACGGTGTTGGACCTCCAAATTCATCCGCCTTGTTCTGAGGTCAACTAAAAACAACATCATTAAGCTTTGGATGCCAACAACACCATACTTGTCCAGCAACTTTGCCTCAAAAAGTATCAACGTAATTACCATCTTGCATGAAGCAAAAAAAACTGCTTTCCAGCTATGATTGTTGCCACCGCTGTGATCTCCAGATATCTCGACTTATCTTATCGGAGGGACAGCAAACCACGGGTCTCAGGAACATCTCGGACAGGCCCGAGCAACGAATGATGAACTTCGCAGCTGCCGGTGTCAAGGGCTAGGCATTTTCGGATTAGATTCATGTCAAGGGCCATTATCCCTATGTATATATATATATATAAATGCAATACATGGTATCAAACAAATATACATACCTATGTTGTGCATATTAATCTAAAAAAGGGTGCAAGTGTAAAAGTAACAATGTATACCCTGGGACTATGCGTTGAAATGCTTTTTCGTCTTTTTGTAAGATCGATGCTTTGGTCAGAAAATTACTATCAACAAAAATCAAGGGACTACAGTTTTTTGGTGGTCTGAAACTTGGTACATCAATATAAGCAGATCTTCCAACTTCTTCAATGTGATGCTTTTAAGATTCTCCCATTTGAAATGTTGCAAGGAGACCCTCAATCAGAATGTCACTTCTAGTATATAGCTTGTGCTGTATAGATGGGGAGTGGTTTCTTTTTTACAGTGGCCAAAAACATCTGAAAAATAATTGTAGCAGGAAGCTTTGAAGGTATTTTTTTCCCTATCCCCCATTTTGAGACACATATTTGGGAGACCGACTTTTCAGATTTCACCTGAAATGCTTTCAGTCATTTTTCGACGGTGGAATTTCAACATCAAAGCATCATTGCTTTAATGAAATTGCATTCGGTCACGACAACATGGTCATAAGAAGAAGTTGCTTCTCCAACCTAACAGAGCATCTTAAATGTATTGATGTGTTCAATTATCAGGGTCTAAGTGTATGTGTGATCTATATCTTCCAAATTGAGGTCATTTTGTCGAGGTTTGACTCCACCAAAGGTTTTCCATTGACAAGTGATGGTGCCACGCTAGCTATACTTCAGTTGTCAAGACATACCTCTGATATCAGCAGTGCCTACGTCCACCACAAGCGTTTCATCTTGGAACTGCCAGCAACTTCTGCAAAATCAGCTGCATCTGCATGTGTTTTTTTCATGTTTTGTTCAGAAAAAACCCTTCTTGGAATACAGGTCACAATATGGTCTCAACCATGAGATGACTCCTCCATGAGTTGGCGGGGCCGTGACTACAATTTCCACCCCTTTGAAACCGTAGATGAAATCATCCTTGTAGGTTACATGGGACTAAAGGATGAGATTCAGAGATGATGAGAGTCAATTGAGGACAGCTCGATCAAAACCCTGGTTTTTTAGTTGGGTTTTATAGTGGATGAAAAACTACCCAGCTATATGGGTGTTTCCGAAAATAGGGGGTTTTCCCCCCAAATCATCCATTTGAAAAGGGATTTCCATTATAAACCATCCATTTTGGGGTACCCCTATTTTTGGAAACACCCATATAGGGATTATAATAAGCCAATATAAGGATCCCTATGAACCAGCCAGTATATTGGAATGTCACAATTTTGTTTTGATCACTGCTCAAATTATTAGGAGTGGTCGTTGATGTCCTTGTGATCTTTCATGCGGCACTGCCAAGTTATAACATTGAAGGTCCAGATATATCCAGACCTTGGAGAACATTTACTCTGGATATTATCAGAAATAAAATCCAAGTTTCTTTTTTTCCTATACAAATATAAATACACTTTGATCCTTGGTGAAACAAGAAGTGGGTCCATCATCCGACCAAAAATATTCCAAACAAAAATTACGGGTTTCCAGGCGGAGATGTGGCATAAGATGGAATAAAACAAGTCACCACAGTAGAATTAATGCTAGTTGGTGGTTGAACCAACCCATTTGAAAAATATGCTCGTCAAAATGGGTTCATCTTCCCCCAGGTAGGGGTGAAAATTAAAAAAATGAAACCACCACCCAGTAATGGAATGTCACAACAGATGTTGGAATCATCCGGAAAACATTACAAACAAAACGATCAAAACAATCAAAAGAAGTGGATAATTGCAGTTTCCAGGCAAAGATCAATGGAGTTTCCTGGTTCCCATAAAAGGTGGTAGGTATATACCACTTATATATTACCTTCTGGGGGGTACTGTATATGCTACCTACCACCTTTTAAGGGAACCAGAAACAACCATCGAAAAGGTACAGCAAAAATATCAAAAACCAATGTTTACAGAGAACTTCCACCGCTTCCCAAAGGGTTTCCCCAGAGCTGTGCCTTTCTTCACGGTCGTCATTTGCTCAGCTTGTTCATGCTGTCGGCCCACTTTGTCCAAGCCTCTGCCAAACATGGCAATCATGGCAGTCATTTAACAAAAGTCACCTAATCCTGGCTCTACTGATTTTTCATGATTCAGAAAAACCTACACCAGTTGATATGAGCGCATATGGCATATGGATCATACTCCAATTTTTACGGGAATCTATATTCCAACGTTTGTGCAAGATCTCTTACTTCAGCACTTGTAGAACTGGTC
The DNA here is from genome assembly GCA_000507305.1 of Breviolum minutum Mf 1.05b.01. Taxonomy (NCBI): domain Eukaryota; class Dinophyceae; order Suessiales; family Symbiodiniaceae; genus Breviolum; species Breviolum minutum. The sequence continues at coordinate 31,292 of DF240617.1, read as the reverse complement.
CGAATTGGATGACGTTCGTCGAAACTTCGGCGATTTACTAAGCTTCACTGGAATTGATGGCGATTTACCCAGCTCCAGGTTCTGTTTCCTTCCATCAAATATAAACATCTCAGTGAATGGTTGAGTAGTTGGCTTTTCTTAGTTCTTCAAGTCAGGTCTCCAAATGATAAATCCTAATGAAAATCATAGAAATTATGTTTGAAACCACCATTTTGATGCCACGTGAATCACGGCTTTCTTTCTCTGAAACCTTCAAACTTTCATGAGATAAACCACCAACTAGCTGCAGGGTAGCAGAAAGTTACTGCCGACCTCTCGATCCTTTCCGCCATTGCTCTTTGCCCTGGCAGATTTGCAATACTTGCGACAACCACAGTGCCAATTCATTTACATACACAATATTCAAATAATATGTACCTATGTAAATAATGAAGCGACAGATATGTTCATGTCAGAATGAAAGTTGTATCTTTCTATCTTGAAAAATTCAACGATGTTGATTCTCAATTGTTGTTGTTCATGAAAGAGAGGATGATCTTTCCGGCTTTTCAAACTATCAATTGAAGAGTTGAACACATGGAACACGTTTTGACTGCAAGGATGAGAGGAACATCCCCAAATTTTGCAAGCGTGAGGCCATTCTCCGATTTATTGGACCTTAACGGACCAATTTTTCTACCCAAAGTTGGTGCCATGAAGTGTGACCTCAACACCACTGAAAAGTGACCATCAAAATGAAAATCTTCCCCAAGGATATCGCGTGAGAATATTTCACCTGTTTGGTCAAACCACTACCGAGGATATCCGCCTTTTTTTTTGGAGGGTAGCACCAACATCTCTTGCCAACACTTGGGATACCAAGATGCCAAAGATGAAACTGCTAGGTGAAACTTCTGGACGATTCGGATTGGATGGGTACCCCGTTGGTCTATGACCCAACTCACGTTTGTCATAATGGCTATAGCCAACCTACTAGCTAGTAGTTACTACTTCCTAACCACAATTCTTGTCATCAAGTATCACCAACGATGTCTTTGATTGCCAATGGACGTTGAAGATTTCAGGTTCAACATAATTGGCAGATATTTGCCAAGTGGGCTCCAATTATTTCTCCAATAGGGATAACCGTCGAAAAACTGTTGAACAATCCGGCTAAGCAAGCCAAGTTTTGAAATATCCTTCACACATAACAGATACATCACAATCAAATATATACATTGATTGCAAGTATCATCAACTACGGTAATTGACCCATCAATTATAACTGTTAAATATGTAGGGTACAAATACCCTTTTAAAAAATGGTTGAAATGGTTGATTTACCCTACATGAAACCCATCCCAACTGGTCGTTTTTCCCCCCACATTTTTCCCCAGACCTCAGAGGTGAAGGTCCATGTCCAGCCCACCATTCTTGACAAGCCTGAACTGCGCGGCCCAAAAAAGGGTTAAGGAGTGACCTTTTCCTTGAGGATGTTGGACAAACTAAAGATGTATTCCATTACCATGGTGATTTGACAATTGTGCTTTGAATATGTTTTATTTGGATTCAATCGGAAGGTTTAAGACCTTGTTTGCAGGATTCCAAGGTTCTATGTCTATCTACTCTATGTTTACAAACAGTGGCAAAAACTCCAAATCATCTACTGTCGCTCGACTTCAAATCCTACATGTTCTAGGTCCAAGTCTATCGGAGTGCGAGGGAAACAACATCCACTTCCTTGCAATCATTACAAACTGTTTTCCTTGTGGTTTCCTTCCCTCGAAAAGAATCTACCTGGCCTACAAAAGTATATATACATAATAACTATATATAATTAATTATATGTAACCGATATCAAAAGTCAAATGATAAGTTCATCGTAGTGGTGCTAGTTAGGTTGACATAGTTTTTTTTACAAATGGATTACAAAAAGAACATGAGAAAGGAAGTAAGTGAACACATCTTAATATCTCCTACAAATAGTAGATTGTAGTTCATTGGCAACTAAAACTATATGAGTGTAAATACTACAAAAATCCTGTATGAAAACACCTAGCTTTGAACCACCCCTCATGCAGTCTGCAAGAATCGCAAGGCCTTCATTGTGACGATGTGTTCATACTCATCGTCACGGATATTTTCGAAGACCTTAGGACAGCAAGGAAAACACCTTTAACTCGGTAGCTAGTTGGTAGCAAGTTGGTAAGGTTGGGCCATGACAGTTCTATTAATCCCTTAATATGTTGGTCTTTTTTGGGGGGTTCCCTGAAAAATAGGATTTACAAAAGTTCGAAAAAGACTTCGATCCGGAATTCCTATATGTGCTACCGTTTTTTCACCAAGTAACCCTAGTGTTTCCCATTGTATCAACCGTTTTTTTTAACGCTGAACTGCCCCAACCGGGGAAGGCCACGTCCTGGATTCCCCTGAATGATGAGGGCATCTCCACAGCAACTCTATGGTGGGGAATTGTGCGAAATTTTCCATTGGAATGCATATTCAAAAAAGCTTCCGGAATCCATTACTAGATTGCCACTTAATCTATTGTTAAGTTACCGGAATGTATTTTTTCAGGATTTGTTGAAGTTTGTTTTTGGGAATCTAGAAATCTACGCAAGTATTACAGTAAGTCTATAAAAAACATGATCATGAAACTCTTGTTGAAATCTCTTTAGGAAAACCACAAGAAACACCTACAAAAGCCACATAATTTCCGATTAGGATGATATTTCAAATCAACGTGACCTTCATAGTGGTCACAAGAATGAGTTGTGCGGAAACAGCCTCATGTATTGATCTTCACTCCGTTCACAAACTTCAATTGTGTAACCTCCAAAACTATCGTTTTCGAAATCTGAAGCAAACAGCAACTCGTAGTAAATCCATAGTAAATCCTCGTTCTGAAAAACACACACTTAACCCCCCTGAAAAATAACGAATATTCCCCTGAAAATCCATGATTGGAAGATGAAATTCCTTTTAACATGGGCCCTTTTCAGGGGAATTTCGTTCATTTTCAGGGGGGGAGGGGCCTATCTTAAGAACTCGTGAACCGGTCGTAACCTCCGTTGGTCCAACATGGGCTCTCCAAACATCCAACAGGTTGGCGCACGGCGGTCGGCGATGCTCCTGGTGGCTGACATCCGCCCTGTGCATGTCTATCAAAAACATGTCTTTTATTTAATGGAATATTGATTAGACATTATTGAAATTTATTAAACATGTAGATATGTACATTGAAAAAAGTAGAAACATATGAACATATACCAAGCTTAAACTGGTGTTTTTTCTCCATATTTTTCCGCAAACCTGTACTAAACCCCCGAAACTGTGGTTTTCCGCGGATTGGTCACGGTGAAATTTACCCAGATCAATAGTGATCGTAGCTGCAATATAACCTCAATATATTACACCCAATACATGGGGGTAGAAGTCACTGACCCTATCAACTAAAATTCCCGGAATTGAGGTAACTGCATGAGAATATCCAATTTTACTGGAGAACAAAACACTTACAGTATACATGTATTTCTGATGGTGACTATAGCAGGGGGACCAATGCACTTTGGAGTTGTGTTGCGTGCCATACTTTATGTACCCCGACGTGGCAAGACGAAAGTTTTTAACTCCAATTGGACCGCTAGCAATCGAAGAAAAAAAAACTTCCAAGGCTCTAAGGGAAGGAAACCCTACGATTGAAAAACAATACAAAAATCGGAATGGTATTTCAAAAATCGTGTTTGTGACACCTTTGAAGTTACACCACCTGAAAAGCAAGGGAGGCAGTCTCCTATGATCGACCAGTCCGTTATATCCATAGCTCCACTCCCTTGCGAGTCCCGTCTTCAAGATCGCTCCTCCCTGTGACTGGTCTGGAACTTGTCCTCATGGTGTGGTTGCACTCCAAGTGAACATCTCTAAATGTGTCAAGCAGCGTGCTAATTGCAGGTACTGTATCCCAAGTCATCTTCGTCTTAGAGGCACAAAGAAAGGCAAGGATGTATTGCTCAACTGGTGTATACTGATTGTATACTGGTCCTGATGCTTCATCTTTGGAAAATGAAACCAATCCAACCCTGTTGCAGTGTTGCATGGAAGATGCGATACACCCATGTTGAGCTCACTCTTTCCACAGTCACGACTTTGCCCCTTAGGAGGTTTCTTGTTTTTGCGGTCACTGCATTCTATGTTTGACAAGTCTTAATGGTCCATCAAAGCACTTCTTGAAACTCGCATGCGCAAGGGGTGACATCATTTGAAGCAGCCCTTTTTCAATTTAATTTCGAATCACAAATGCATTGCAAAATGCAACAGATTGTATAGTCTCCAAATGTCATATGAGCCACAGAAAAACCCTCTATCTCATCCCATAATACTTATGTACTTCATGGTTAGTTTATACGAATTCACCAAAAAGACGATCTCATACCGTCTCAAACAAACAGGTACAGTAGTATAACCCCTAAGGTCGCCCCAAACCTGATCCCAGCAATCATCCTCAAAGGTAGATATGTGCATGTCATGCAAAACACATGTAAACATTAAATGCAACCCCTGGCTCCAAGGGACCCAAGTTTGCAGCATGAAAATTTCACATGTTGAAATCTCTCATTGGATGATTCCTTGAAGTAAAGGCAAATTTATCTTCAAAATGAGACGGCATGACAAAAAACACTGCAATGAACGTTGGGGATATTTAGAGTTTTAAGTTGCCTAGCTGGATGAAGTGCTCAGCAACAGCATCAAATTTGATACGCTTTCTTCATGGGTGTCAAAGACTTGCTGGTATAAACAAAGAAGATATGGTCAGATCAAAATCCATTACCAAATTGGAAATCCATCAACATATTTCAACGGTTCTCAATCTGCAACCCGAGACCCTCTCGTTTACCACATTCCGTCAAATGTCCCTCAAATCGCAACCTCGTTAAACATTTTGGGGGATTAATTAAACATGATTTCGGGGGTTCACTACATGAGTGCCCTTTTTCATCTTTTTTCAAATCAGATAACATTTAAACCAGTTGATTTCAATTCGAGAACCATCACTGGAAGCCCCGGGTTGAGGTAGGGCAACCTCTCCAAATTGGAGGGACATTCATTGCGTTTTTTCGTTACTTGAAATGGGATGGTTGGTGAGGCTCACCTCCGCCCCGCAAAATATGAATCATCAACCAAATCATGGGTGGGGTCATGATTTCAGAAACTTATCTTGGATAAAAGTCACGTTAAGCACTTTGACAGAACTTCATGTCCAAGACTCAAAATTGTATAAGTCACCTTCCACATAGTACTGCACCGCGATCGGCGGAGGAGGAACCTACCAAGAATGATCAGCACAAAGGGCTCACATGGCCATGGCAGAAAAAACTGTCACCCATGGCCCAGCTGAAAAGCATCTTAACTACGCCCGAGACTAGTACAAACATTTCGCTGCCCCATGGTATTACTATTTAGGTGTCAAGGTGTCTTTGAGCGTCTTTTTAAGATTCACCAATTTTTACTGGTGAAATTGTTTCGGTGCTATAATTGATCAAACTGATCAAAGGAAAAGGAAATTCTTGGGGTAAAGACCCCAAAAAAAAGGCACTTACTTTAAGGAATTAGCATCATCCCTAACCAAAACTAGAACTAGCTCTTCAGCCACGTATGTGCTGTTCTTTTCCATCAGGCCACCATCCTCTAGTCAATTGTGTAATCACGGGCGCTCAAGGATAATGGTGGTTGATGCAGGACCCCGGTCTGAAAAACACGCTGATTTCAAACGATTTTCGGATAAGGTACGTTGATGGAGGCACTGCGTTGATTGGTCATAAAACTGCGATTCTCAATTTCCCGCCTGTCGCAACAGTTCAGCATTTTCCTCTGCAAAGACTTCGTAGGTGACATAGGCATGCTCCTCGCACGCAACATCAGCACATCATCGTCATCCTTCACTAAAGGGAGTTGTAGAGGAACAGTTGTAAATGGAATGATAAACATATACCAAAACATCCAAATACAGTAACCGTTACTTTTCTTCAAGGACGTGACCTGAAAAACGGATTAAAATAAAAGGGCAACCCAGCAAAATAGTTGTCAATAGGTTTCGTTAAGTAGTTTTATTACCTATCATTTATTACTGCATACCAATTTAAGTAAACAATAGGTAACGTGGTCAATAATTAGTAGATAGAATACCAGNGTTTATAGTAGTTTATACCTATCTATTATCTGCATACTATTAGAAACATAGGACGTGTCAATAATTGAGATGAATCCAGCCGGAAGCCGCAAGTCTTGTTGCCCCCTTCTGCATGAAGACTACCGACATCCGAAAGGATTTTGCCAAGAAAGCTCACGGTGATATGCTCTCGGTGCCTATGTGATTACTGCTGCGGTTCCTTTGGCACCAAAGTTTGAAGCGATGGTTGCATGGAGGCCAAACTGCTTATGTAGAGAAGCATAAGTGCACTGCATGCCATGGATTCTAAAATAAAGAACATTAACTGAAGAAATGCCATCATTCCCCCAAGTGCTGGCGCCAAAGTATGGCCATTATTGGGGAAATCCAGCCGGCGAATATCCTGTTGGTTTTTGTATTGACATGCAAAAACAAAGATAAACATGTATCCGCAAATATATATGTGATTGAAAATGATGGGAATCCTAAGAGAGTAAACCATCAACATGCATCTTTGGTTGAACACCCATATGCACCGGCAGCAAAAGTTGAGTTTATCTATTCACAAAATTGGCAATCCTAGGTTTGAAACACCACATCTTCTCCCACCCAAATTGCCCAGCACCTCAACAAGATGAGAGAAATTGTACCTGAAAGAGACAGGTTGGGATGATGGCACAGTCATTTCTTTTGAAATGGCGGTCAACTCTTGATTGTTCATAAAAATCGCAGAGGTCACACCATTAAGAACGGTAGTTTTTCCCATAATTTACGGGGTTTTAAACGGGGGTTCCCGGGCCATGCAAGATTTGTTCCATCTACAGTACTGGCATTTTCAGAAGGTAATGTCAACAAAACAATGGTTGGCAATGAGCGGAGGAGCATAAATACCTGGAACCCAACTTAACTTTTTGTGGTTGTGAATGAATTCTTCGTGGCGAGTGAAACAACCTGAAAATCGGGCACGAACAGTTATTAGCATGTCACGCACACATATACAAATGGATGAACAAGTAAACTCAGAAAAAAAACATACAACCTTCAATTAGACTTGGCCAAGTTAAAATGATTCCGGGGGTTTTCCACTGTTGCAATTTACCATCTCATTTGTGACACACAAAGATTAAGTCATTTAATTCAACCTGAACTCCTGATCCATGGAATGTGCTGATCCGAATAAAGTTCCCGAAAGTCAAGCGTTTCTCTTGAGACATGTTGGGGCCCTTTGGGTCCAATTCCTTCTAAATTTTCATCCTTATGAGCTTCACAAAAAACAGCTGCAATGTTCAGCCCCAAGTTGTGGCTTTCATTTTTTACCCCAAATCGCCCACTGAGTTTGCCCCACGCATTTTCAGGACTCAGAATGAAGAGTCCAGTGATGATCCAATAATACACCAGTGCCTGAGTGCTTTTCTGCAAACGAAAGAGCCTACCAACCTACCACTGTCGATTTACAAAGGGGTTTGACTACTGTTCAAGCCACTTGATGACCTTTGGGGGTTTGGAGAAACAATCCCCAACTTGAAGGGTTCGTGAAATTTTCAGGGGTTTCTTTTCTGAGTTGGGTTGTTGGTTGTGTATTCAAAAACTCAATCCTTCAAATTGTTTGGATGGTTCTGAGTAATCAAACATTTAGGATTTTGGACTTTCAAATCTGCCGCAGAGGAATGAAGCAGTAATAGATTGCCTATAGCATTTTGTTCTTTAGTCTTAAACCTCTTTTGAGATGACTAGCTCAAAATCGTTCAAAAATCCTTGACATTAATCAAACCTCCAAAAGACTAGTTGAGAGGGAGGATTCCATCAGAACACACGTAGGTGACCGTGTCAAGACGCAACAAGACTTGCACTTGTAGTGGACTGTATGGCAGAACCAGTTACATCCAAGATCCCACCAACTCAATTAAAACATTCTTTAGCGAAATTAGTTGTGAAACTGCGATTTCGTTGGGTTATATGACACGCTGTGCTGCTAGCTAAAACCACATGTAGATAGTGTTTAAGCGACGAGGTTTACAACAAATGTCCGCCAAGAGCCTTCTAACTTCCAGGCGTGGCTACCCGGAAACGTTTTGCAAACACGGAAAAAAAAATTGCACAACTTGGCCCTAGAAGGTATATGTCAAGTGCGCAAACCAATCTCGCGGAATGAGGAACGTGTTGAACAAGGGCCTTTGCTGTGCTTGTGAGTTCGGACATCACCACCCCAAAATTTATATTCTAGATGATATGTGTGCCCCGGCCATGCCTATCTTAAAAAATATTGAAAAAAACAACTCTTGGGAATCACCGGACGACAAAGTCTATTCAGACGGGTCAAAACAAGTCTATGGCCGGAATGTCTGAAAATCTCGGATCACGAAACATCAAAATTGCACTTGTCGACATGAAATGTTGTTGAAATTTGAATCTGGCAATCTTGCGGCCCCACCCATTCAATGCTTACATCAACCGCATCCCCTTTCTGCACCCTTTCCGCATACAGGCCCTGGAAAACCGAGAAACAGCATGCTGCGCAGCAAAGCGGTCGAACCACATGGTATCGCCCCCCAAAGCCTGCATGCATCACAGAATGAGTCCTATATCATGCCTGGCCTCCAGTTGCTGCTATTGTTGGTTTTTGGTTTTTTGCTTTGAGAGAGCCTGAACGCATGGGGTATCTAATAGCCCTATACATTGGAAAATTGTTGAACATGTGGTCTCTTCAAACCCAGGCCCCATCCAGCATATGATGGCAATTCGTTTAGGGGCACGTCTAGGCCTCCTCCCAGAACAGATACCAAACACATGTCTCTGACGTTTTGGGGTGGAAGGGCCCACTGAATAGCAAAGTTTGCATGAACAGCTTGGATACGGCCATGGTGGCGGATGGGCATTCTTCCAACCCCGGACACAAGCACGGTTGGTGGTTGACCGGCTTTAGTGGCTACTTTCCCCTAAGGCGGGCTAAAGAACGAATTTCCAAAAAAGGCCACTGATAGACTGATAATGCTCGGAAATTATTTTCGGAGCCAGGGATGACGTATCCACAAAAAAGAGGTAAGTTGTTTTTCGCTCGATTCAATTCTCTCCGGACAAAATGTTCAAATTTAAACTGTAGATTCCAAAGCGAATTACAAACTCCACTTCCTTTCCCGTAAATTGAAGGTTCTTCTTAAGGACGAAAAAATGCCATTAATTCACCTGGGCAAAAAGAGGTTGGCCACATGAAACCTTCATGATCAAGCCCTGTTTCTTTGGTGGAAAATTGGGAATGAATACCCACCCCGAAAGCTAGCTGACTTGATCACGGTGTCGGCACCTCCATAATCAGAAGGTGATGAAGCTCATTGTCCTCCGATTCAGAACGCATCCATTGCGTAGACTCCAACATTTGTGTTTGGGAACACGCCAGAGAAACTTGCATGAGTGAATGAATTTTTGACAAATGCCTTTAGCAAATGATCCTTCTATCTCACGAATTTGAATTAACACAATAAGTCATGCTAAAACATGTTCCCGGACTTTACCACGCAAGTCACTTCTTTGGAGTTCAGGCGCCGCGCGGCACTACAACTCACGCGGACAACATTGAACTCAACAGGAAGGATGTCTGAATAGTAGTGGACGCTCTAGCAAATCTCCTCCTCTGCGGAGTGGATATGCCGGATTTCTGGAGACCTCCACCATCCTGGCTCCAGGTTCGCCATATGAGTAGGCGACAAATCAATGCAAACCTTCAAGCATCCACACCAGGATGTTTCTACCTACCAACGATGACATAGCAACTTGGAAGTGGTCCTTTCTTCAACACTTCTAGCGTGAAAGGCTCCTTACAGTCAGAGGATGTTCCAAAAAGCACCCTCTAAGCGTCCATGGGACAGACCATCTTGTTTACCAAACAGAATAATTATGGATCATCATTGAGAAATAAACAAGATATGTAGTCATGCTTTTCATCAGGCATGAATTTGTATGCTATCTGCAGCCAGCAGCTTAGATATTCCTTGGATTGATGTACCCCAGAAACGTTGCCTGGATACATTTTGTGATGGCTCCGCGCGCATGCACACAAAAAACCAGGATGGGATCCCAAGTGACGGGGTCCCAAGAGTTTTTTCTTCAAGTCTTAGGCGCCAGAATCATCAATGAACAAACATTCCAACTCCCAAACTATAATCTTCAAAATCCCCAAGAACCTCACTTGCAAAAACAACCCGTCCTCTGATACTCGTCTCACTGCGTGAAATATGATCACTATAAACTAAAAACATGCGATACTCGCCCTGAAATACGGTAGTCAACACTTGAAATTGGAATGATCCCATCACCAGGATGCTGGCTCCTGGGGCACTAAAACTCAAACTGTGAAACCCTCCTGGTGGCCCGAAACCAACCAAACTGTAGGGAACCATTCCCGAGATGGAAAATGCACATGTACCGTACCCCGAAGGCAGGGGTGAGGCCCTTACACATGTGACCCTTTCTGTACCATCGCCCGACCAGGTCCGGTGCTTGCCTAATGACTCGTAGAGGTGCAAAACCTAGAGAGTCTTGGCATCACTGCAATCATGCAGGTCCAATTTGGACAGGAAGAATGGATTAAGGATTTGTTTTGCCTAGCTTGTAAGACTTGTGAAGGCATATGATTATTCCCAATCTATAAGATGCATCGCCTGCTGCAAACATGTCTTGTGACACAATTCGATATCCTTATGAAATGACTTGTCCATGAATGTGAACATACACCATCACCAGCATGTCATTACAAAATGGCTCGCCACCGGGAAAGTCAAACATCTTAGTGAGCACATGTTTCATCTATCCGATGCTTCGCACAGGTTAAACAAAAAAAGTCCAGCTGAGCATATTGTAACTGTATGGTCCCAAAGCGCCCCCAGTTTATTACGGGGCCCCGTCTACCGGATCAATGGATGTCGTATGTTACAAGCCGGATTTTTGCCACTATAGGTTCCCAAAACCTGAAGCTCCCACGGGTCCTGCCAAGGCTTCCCGACCGTGATGTAGGAGAAGTACGGCAAGCGTGCCACGGTTTCCAGGACCTGAACGGATATAAATTCAAGCGCTTTTAGCTGGAAGGCAAAGTATGTCACTTTGAAGTGATTTCCTTCCAGTCATTTTGGCACAAGTGCCCCACTCACCGCTAAACAATATGTCTTATCACGGTTTTAAAAAAAGTTCTTCCACCTCATTCATATATAATGATTAATCCCCAACCAAGTCTAGCAAAACGCAAATTTTCACAAGATTCAAAGGATTACATCACCATTTGGGGTGAGGTTGCCTCAAGTAGGACCACCGAAATCCCAGTGTTGGCCCTCAACCCAACCGAAGACTTCTGCGATTGTAAGGTTTAAAGTTTGAAAACCGTTTTGTTCTGGTGAATCTTGGATTTTTACAGCTCGTTTATGTATAATCATACTTGTTTCGGGAACATTTGATCTTTTTTCTGAAGCCCCCATTGCCAAAAATTTGGATGACATTCTATATATATAGAATCCGATTTCCTTTACATTTGCCTTTCGTAAACCTCTGCCTCTCCCAATGCATTAATAGGTGGACATGAAGTTTGAGGCTTTGGATTTGCTGATCTCCTGCACCCCTTGGGATGTTTAAAAACCTTCACTTAAGACACTTGAATTGACCTATCAATGACGAAGAATTTCAACTATCAACAATGTGATGAAGTTACAAACTATAACAATAATTTGCTACACGGTGCGCCGCCAAGGAATATGCGAAACGGCTTTATCTGCATTTTGTGGCAATCATGCTTAATGATCTTTGCCAGTAAGTTCCCCAGTTGCCAAAACCTCCCCGATTTGAAAGGAAATCCCTGCAACCATCTGCAACGAACAGGCATCACCCAGCTTTTCTTCAAAGGCATGCGTAATCATTTTGATTCGGGCACCCTCCTTAAGAGAGTTTTTTGGGGATTAAGGTGCTCAAAATTGACTCTACTTGTTCTAGTTACTATTCCTTGCATACTATCTTACGAAGCCCTGATGACGCTTACCATTTGTCGCTTCGGGTTGCAAAAGAATCTAGACTAGTAAACCACCAACGGTAATCACCCCCTAAATAATCACAGAACCAACCTCCTGCTTGAAACCAATCTTTTTGCAGAATTATAGACTAAAATGATTATCTCTGACCCCCCCCCAACAACAAATTGGTGACCCGCATTCCCTAATCCAAAGCGGCTTGAAATGGATAGATTTTTTGGTCCTTTCAACAACCCACGTTCGCATCTAAATTATTTGTCAACCATCATTGCGAGACCTATGCTACAGGGCATAATAAAACATAGGGCCTTAGTAGCTCCTTAGCTAACTCATGGATCTATAATAATTCCAGCTGATGATTCGATCATTTTGAGCTGCCGATGAATGCTGAAGGCGACTGGCTCGCACCACTGCAAGCCAGGCTCAGCATGGAAAGCTCGATCCACGTCGATCCATGGTGGACTGTTGCTGAGACCAACAGATTGGGGGGTTGTTTTGTTTTTGATTTTGAATTGAGCCATCATTTTTGCAATTATATAAAGCCTCATGTTTTTGTTCAAGTCAAGTTTTGTTTGATTAATAGAGCCTTTTCTAGATTGTTCGGGCCTTTGTACCGCAAAAAATGCCGTGGACTAACTACGTGTAGTTGAAGGTTATATCATATCGGTTTGGATGGTCTGGGTGCTCTAAAAATAACATTCCGCGCAAGGCATTTGAAGCCGAAAGGGAGGTCAGAAACCATCAAATTTGTTGGGAAGGGGCTAAGCTCCAAATTTCAGACATAAGAAAATATTCCAACTGAATGGAGAAAATCTTCAGGGTCACCATTATCACTAAGCAATGACTATTTTAAATTTCTTGTTCAAAAATTGGAAACCAAATCGAACACAGGTCTGAGCATTTCCAAGGGCTTTGGCTAATTATGAAACCATCATACCATGTTTCTTCACCTTCAAAAAAGATTGGACATGTTGTCTCCGGGCCCTGGAATTTCATACTGCTGAACTTCTGCCAATTACCTGGGACGGAAATTACTGGGACGGGTGGCCTATCATGCTGCTGCAGGCCTAAAACCAGCATCAACAATGACCCATCGCAAATAACAAGTTCTATGTACAGAATCCAAGGACACAAAAACCATTTGCGTGTTTCCAAAAATAGGGGTACCCCCAAATCATCCATTTTAATAGGGTTTTCCATTATAAACCATCCATTGTGGGGGTACCCCTATTTTTGGAAACGCTATTGTACGACTGATGTGGCCTCGCAGCCCCATTGCAAACCCCCAATATATAAGCGATAACCCTCTCCAATAAGCAGGCAAACAGAAAAGGTAACATGCGCAATAAAGAATATAAGGTCGCTCTGATGAACATACCTGCAAAACCCAAAGAACTTATTGGAAAATATGCATATAAAATCCATCCACGATGAACCAGGCTCGCTTTGTTCAAGCAAAACATAGCCCCAGAACAACAAAACGTGTTCATTTTGTTTAGGTTTCCAGCTGGGAAATTTCAACGTATGCAAAAATTAACCCACATGTATTTTCAAAACTATCAACCAGTGCGTATCAATAAATAAGCAATCCAAAAAAATCATCCATAAAACTAAAATGAATATTTAAAGCTCAGTCCGACAGCCCACTTTGGAGCATGGATCTCAGCACATCTTGACCGCAATCCGGTCGAGACGTTTTGATGGGACGGGCCAAGTCTCATCGACCCGAAGCCAAGGGAAACGCATTTAATGATTCATAGGCTACGTTGGGTCTCAAGAAAAAAAATTCGGATACCTAGTATATATACATGAAAGGTATTGTACCTTATGGGATCTTATGGGGCTATGAATGGGCGGCGGGGATTCCGTTCCGCAACGCCCAATCCATTTATTGATGAATATAGTATAGCCCCCCCCATTTTGTTTCCTTAGTTGGGTTGTGCTGGCGATTTTGAAGTCACGATTGCATAAAACCTACATATGGCCCTTAGGAAATGAGAAACTTACAAAATGCCAGCTGGGGTGGTGAACATGTTAAATCTTTCGAAAGTAAAACAACCCTCAGGTACCGCCAGCACGAATGCAAAGAAAAACATATGTAACAAGGATATGTCCCAAGCTGGGTCAATTTGCCTAGTTTGAAATCAGCGACTGGCATGGCATGAAAGTTGAAGTCAAACTAAATAAGAAACAATCTTTGAATAAAGACACCATTTTTGAAAATCAAACATCTTGATTGGTCGCGGATTTGCTTCCCTCTGGCTTCAGAAATTGACCCATTTTAAGGTGGTCGCAATGGCGAGGAGATGAAACGTTGCAGTGACGCTTCGTCGCAAGCCACGGCATGTGAACAGTTTGCCACAATTTGATAAGTTGGAGTTAGTAAGCGAACCACTTGGTGGCTTGAAATTCTGGAAATCTCCCAGAGGCCATAACTTCAAGGGATAGATGGAACTCATTCCAAATGATAATCTAAGGAGATATCCCCTAACAAAATCCAGAATTATTCTCTCATGTCGCTAAGGAAACTCCTCAGTTGGCTTTGAAAAGAGATGTATCTCACCACACGCATATATGCGGGAAATATCTTACAGTTGACGTCCTTTTTCCTTCTCATGGAGAAACATGCGCACAATTTTCACTGGCCTTGCAAAAAAATGCGTAGTTGCAGTGACCAAGAAATACTTGCAAGAGTGACGGTAGGACTACTCACACCACCACAAAGAACCATGGAAAACCCTACGCTAAAGGATCCATATACAACCATATGTCCTAGCCCTAGTGGTGAAATAATTTGGCATATGGCGTTAAAAAAATCTTTGGCTAGAAAAATTGAGCGCAGAACCCCCTTATACCCCAAAAAAGAACCAAATGAATCATTATCTATACCACACCATTTTTAATGTTTGATTAGTCAAAATTTACTTCCTTCATGACTCCCCGTGCAACAACAATTTGGCAAACGAAAACCTATACCTGCGTGTGGTAAATATATCCACAAAAATAGCTGTTGAGGGACCGACTTAGTCAACCTACAGCGTCCCCCAATGTTCCACCATCCGGTTCACCTAACACTTAGCTGCAAACACCAGGATTTTCTCGGCTGCGGCTCCACAAACTGGGTCAAGAAGTTAGCTCATTTCAAACAACGGAAATGTTTCAAACCACAAAACCAAGACCTGTGAATGCCCAATGTTGCTGGAAAACACATGGGTTTCGGGCCGGGCCCTTAATCGAATCCCTAACCAAACATGTTTTTGGGGAGGGGGGAAAAACTAAAAATCTGTTCTGGAAACATTTTCCAACTAGTCAATGGTTGGTTGTGCCAAAAATCTTTAAAGAAAAACGTGTTCGTCAGAAAATCATCTCGGGTACAAATTAAACTAGAAGATATTTGAAGCCGCCAGTCCACCACCTACCAAAGCCCAAAATTTGGAGCCGCATCTGGGTGGCAACATGCTTTTAGCACTTCGGCCACCTCTCCCAAATTATTTAACGCTGGAATGGGAGAAGGACACCGCATCACACAAAAAATTGGCAACTTGGAAGTCAGGAAGCAAGGAATTGTTTTTTCCAGACATTGGCATTTGACATGGTCCACGCCGTCAAATACAATACCCTGCACGCTCAAGAACTGCCACATGGACACACAAATCAAGTCTAGGCGAGCTCCCAGTTTCATCCCAACGTAGAAAAACCACTACCAAAATGGAATTAAAGCATCATTCCCTCCAGCGTGAATGCAGGGGGCCCGCTACCCGATGTGACAGAAAAGAAAAATGTTTTCAATTTTTCATTGCGGTCAAAAAATCAACCATGTTGTCAAATGAACGGAAATAACTAATGCGGGTTTTGCAACGCGTGCATCTATTGTAGGCACATTGTCATCGGAATTGGGCACCTATCCCGGAAGTCTAGGATAGAGGATTTGAGACAAGCGTTTGATTCAATCCCTGGGACTTACCATCTTGCAGTTTTATCATTTGGATTTTAAAGACCCATCAGCGTCACCCAACATCATCATGATCATCCTGTTCCTCATCCTATTACGATCACACCTACCATTGTTTCACCTGTAAAAATGTCTGTGCTCAAAGCTTTAGCCTGTAGCCATGACACAACAAATCGCAAGTAAGGCTTCCGCTTCCAAGACAAATGGTTCACAATTGACCTTGGATCGAAACACGGCATGGAAATGGAACCCGCCCAAACTTGCAAAGTCACACTCGCTGTTCTTAATGGCACTTTTCATCTTGACACAGTAGCCAGACTAAAGGAAAATTGTTCAAATGGCAAGTGGTTCAAATCAGGGAACCCATACAAAAACTGTGTGCCATTCCAATGATTGATAGTTGTCACGACTTGCTCAAACATTGTGAAAAACACATCTTGAAGGCCCTTGGGCGGAAGAATGATTTATTGTTTGACAAATGCATATGTTTTTCTTTTAAGCATGCCTTGTAACAGTCACCTTTACCCATCAAAATTCACAATCCCCCATTGCATTATTGTGCACCCTTTCAACAATCGAACAAAGGGGTCAGTTGATTTATATGCTTGGTTTATTTACCATCACGTTTAAGAACTATGGCACTTCCTGAAAACCCATGCTGCCAAACAGCCAACGCGGAAAACCCCCAACGCCCAAATTAATTGTATCTTCCATAATAGTTGATTCTCTGCTAGCTTTCTGGGTTCCCAGCCATGAACACAAATTTGTTAATAAAATGCTTGTGTCGGCAAGCAGAGGAAGAAATTTGGGCAGCATGTGTTAGTTGGTACTGGTTGGAGGGCTCCTCTTTCACTGTCATGATGGTTGAAAAACAGGAACTTTGGCCAAACGATGCCAACACCGAACTTGGGTTGAAAGGACGGTCTAAACTTCTGAAATCCCAGAACCCCTTCTCGTGATGATGGATTGGAAGTCGCTTCTGCCTAACAGTTTCACTGTTTTTGAAAGGTGGAAAGTTTTAATATTGTTTTTTTTTAAAGAGGTCAACTCACGATAGATTTGCGGTACCGTTTTCCACCCACGTCTTGGAACTTGCACAAAGACGGTGAAATAATGATATAGTCATAGTTGTATTGTCTTTGATTGTCCATCCTCTCGCCATGGGATGCTTCATCGAATTTCGTCCCCCCCCCCCCAAAAAAAAAACACCCCACTGCCCAGGGATACCACCTGCGCGTGGGCGCCGGCGGCGGCCATTGGCCGCGCCAGCAGCGCTTGGCACCTCTGAGGTTTGGTCACCCCAAGCAGCGTTGCAAAAGGTGTTGAACAGTTGGCTATTGTGACCCTATCAAGGAAAACATGCAAGGCCAGGAGGTAGTAATGTGCTATCTGCGCGAGCTGTAGGGTTTTTTTGGGGCCTTGCGTAGCTGGTTCCAAAGTTTAAACTTAATAATAAGGAACCCTGTGACTCTCTAAAATGGTTTTGTCTCAGCTCAGATTCCGTTCCTGACATCGCCGCTTGCCAAGGAAGCTACGATAACAAAAAAACATATTTGTACACAAGAAAGTTGTAGGCGTCTTTATAATTTTAAGTTCTTCAGACCACGTGGGCCCTCGGCCATAACAAACTTACTCAGTGGCAGGGGGCATTCAACGGCGCTTTTGGAATCAAAAACATAGATCCTCCTTGCTAACATGCTACCACTGCGATATTCGGCCATCACATGCCAACACTGCATCAAGCCTAGAGACCTACCTCCCGCTGAATTTGGGGGAAACCCGCAGCATGTGCTCCAGTAAGGCAGTACCACCGCATCTTCTAAATTTGAAAAATGGCACCCAAACAATGCATTGTATTTTCACTGGAGCGTTTTGACTCTACCCAGAACACCCCAACATGCTGTCACTGGATGTTCTCCATGGTAGTCTGAAGCCAAAAACTCCCACAAATCGCTCAACTGAGGCGTTCACGTAGCCACTCTCCTCCTTAAAGAAATCGGAAGCCGGCCTCAAAAGGCACAATGGATGAAGTGTCTTCTGGGAAGATGAAACCCCGTTGGTTTGGAACAAAACGAAACTATGGTGACTAAGCCAGCAGAATGAGTTTTTAATTTTAAACCCTTCTG
This sequence comes from Breviolum minutum Mf 1.05b.01, assembly GCA_000507305.1. Lineage (NCBI taxonomy): Eukaryota > Dinophyceae > Suessiales > Symbiodiniaceae > Breviolum > Breviolum minutum. Next base: position 13,064 of record DF240617.1, on the reverse strand, counting down.
AGTGGAAATTCCGTAGCGTCCCCATCATCGACATGTACCTTACCCATCAACCATCTCCATCAATCACTCCTTACTTCAATGCTTCTGAAAAATCCCCTCTGTGTGTGTGAGGGCCAGATTCAGGATGCTGCTGTGTTCCGTATCTTTGAGAATGATGATACCAAACTTCGCTCTGACGAGCTAGCATGAGCGAATCCCACTTTCAGCATAATGTGAAAAATAGAAGCCACTTGATGTCATTGCAACATCTAGTATGCAGTATCTGTACTCTAAGCCAAATTATCCAAATTGTTCTATCTATAGCGCTATATCTCCATCATGTTTGAGCAATTTGGTGGCCTTAAGTGGCGGCTAATAGCTGGACACATTGCAAAAATCACACTGGTTTCATCTAAGCCAAGCATCGCAGCACTTGCCTTGGCAGCGCCAGCCTCCCCAAAATCACTTCGAAAATCACCAAGGCTTCTAGGCACCTCTGCTTGCCCTTCGAATGGTTTCACTGCAGAATCACCTTGCGCAGAAGAACTGGAAATGCCAACTGAGGGGTCGCCGCTGTCAGTCTGCGGATTGCTGCGGAAGTCTGGCGGCTTAAGGTTCTGCCCAAACCCAGCATCAGCACCAACGCCGTTTAAGCCACTGGCCCCACCAGCCAAAGAATCCAAAGGCTTCAACACAAGGCCACCATTGGCAAAATCACTCTGCCCAGGAAAACTGGAAATGCCAGCTGAAGGGTTGCCGCTGTCAGTCTGCAGATTGCTCCGGAAGTCTGGCGGCTTAAGGTTCTGCCCAAACCCAGCATTAGCACCAAAGCCATTTAAGCCACTGCCCCCATCAGCCAAAGAATCCACAGGCTTCAAACAAGGCCAC
>DF240617.1:0-11848 GCA_000507305.1 Breviolum minutum Mf 1.05b.01 | reverse complement strand
GGCTTCAAAACAAGGCTACCATTGGCCAAACCACTCTGTCCAGAAAAACTGGCAATGCCAACTGAAGGGTTGCCACCGTCAGTCTGCAGATTGCTGCGGAAATCTGGCGGCTTAAGGTTCTGCCCAAACCCAGCATCAGCCCCAAAGCCGTTTAAGCCACTGCCCCCACCAGCCAAAGAATCTAGAGGCTTCAAAACAAGGCCACCATTGTTGTCCTGATTGTTGCCAAAAGAAACAGGCTCATTGACCACAGGCGCAGTTTCAACATCATTCTGCAGTATGCTTCGGAAATCAGGTGGTCTTGCACGCCGTTCTCCGCTTAATCTCCTAGCTGCCGGCTCACCCAAACCACCAGTGCTTTCGGGTATCTCGGCTTGAGCATCAGGTGCTTTCAAGGGCCGTCCCTCAGCAAAACCGTTCTGACCAGAAAAATTGGAAACTCCAGCTGAAGGGTTGCCACTGTCAGTCTGCAGATTGCTGCGCAAGTCTGGTGGCTGAAGGTTCTGCCCAGACCCAGCATCAGCACCAAAGCCATTTACGCCACTGCCCCCACCAGCCAAAGAATCTAGAGGCTTCAAAACAAGGCCACCGTTGTTGTTCTGATTTTTGCCAACAGAAACAGGCTCACTGACCACAGGCGCAGTTTGAACATCATTCTGCAGTATGCTTCGGAAATCAGGTGGTCTCATTCCTCGCGCCAAACCTCCTGCAGAGGGATTGCCAAAGCCAGCATAGCTGTTGGGTACCTGAATGTCTTTTTGACAGGCCAAGAGATTTTAAGTAAAGGCAAACAAATGTCAACATAAACCATGCAGACCATAACAACCCAGCATCAAACATGTAGCATTCCCCACTCAAACCTTTATTATACAGCATACTCTTTCATTCTTCCCTTTCGCTCCCAATAAACATGGGAATAGATTGGTCATACTCCAGGAACTTGGAAAACCTTGAAGAGATTGTCTCCATCCCATCGATCCAGCATATCCTAGTTTGATCCGCTGAAGCAGTTGATGACTTGACACTATCTTCAAAACCGTGGGTTTCTGTTGTATGGGTTGCTGGCTAAAAAATCAACATCCCCATACCTATGAAACAAATCTTCAACAAAAAAGACTTGGCTACACTGCACCAACCACCCGAAAACGCAACTACATAAGCATTGAGTTGGATTCGCACCACATCCAAAAAAATAAAACAATCGCTACTTATGGTTTACCGTATATCCATGCACATATAGCATATAGGCATGTTCCCAGGTATGTACTAAGTATGAACCTGGATTTTCATCTATGAATCTATGTCGTTTATGTCCTTCAAAAAACAAACAGAAAAGGTACCTGAGATACTGAAGGTTTCTGCTCCATCATTGGTGAACTTGGAGATTCATCAGTCGCACAAACATCCACCTTCAACGTGCTCCTCCAAAAACAGCGACGGAAACTGATGCGACTGGTTGGGGATCATGGGGATCCACCAACGTCACTGTTGATGGTTCGGAAATCCCAAACAACCATTTGGGATGGTGCTAAAACCCTGTAAAATAATGGGATCTATCAACTGGTGCAGGATTTCTTCCATCAACAGTATGGCCTTATGAAATAATCCTCAATAATCCTCATGTAACTGGGTAGGAATGTATTACGAGGGTAGGAATGTATTACGAGAAAAACTGTGATTCTCCAGGTGCGTTTTTTGGTAGAAACGTGATGTTCGTTGTTGATTATCAATTTCACCTCATGAACGAAAAAAAAAAGCTAGCAAGAGGTAGAGGGATTTTTTGCCTAGAATTAGCATGTGTCAGGTATATGACATGGGACTCCTTGTTTTACAGGTCTAAGTATCCGGTATTCTTGGACAATGATATAACATCCCGAACTTATCACAACGCGCCGCGCCCCAAAAATTATTAATTCAGGAGCTAGAACTATGTTTTTTCTGTATTGCATGCATCTAATTGTATCTATAAATACATTGAATCTACAAAAAACAAATGGTTTTCGCCTCGAAATTGGGGACCCCCAAAATCACTATGACCGACATGTTTTGCTTCCCATCACTGTTCATCTTCCCACAGCCCCCTTATGCCCCCCTTGTAAAATGCAGGTACATCTTCACAAAGTTTGACCACACTTTGTAAAAGGCCAAACAGAAACCAAATGGCTACCAATTGATTTGAGGGGAATTTGATTTTAGGTGGTTTAGTGGGGCCAACAATAAACTAACCCAAGCTATACCATCAAACAATGACCCCTACGATTCTGTGCAAGCCTCCAAACCCTTTCCCATGGGATTCAGGGTGTACATCCAAACCGCCGCCCACTTTCTGGATCCGTGGGATTTTTTTCAAGTATCATCCAGGTCGTAATTTGATGGCTTCCAATTTTTTGAAGCAGATTTTACCCACCCAAAAACTCTGACAAAGATTGATGTCATGTTTTTTTTGTCGGAAAACCCGACCAAAAATTGATCTGGATACTAACCAAGATGAAAATTCTAGTGGCCTCTTCAAAAAAACACCAGGTATACCAGTGACCTGTGTGTTCTTTCTGAAAAGGAGATTGTCCCCCCATGAAATCCGATTTTCTATGGGGATTGGATACCTCCGGAATCGGCACCTCTCCATGGTTTCTGCGGTTATGACAGCGTCGGGCATCTGAGAAAAAAACAAAAAAACTTGCGGAGAATACGAAAAATGTGGTGGAGGGCATCAGCAATCTGCTGTTAAGCGTTGTTACAGGTAGTAAATGACATCCATCAGTCTTAAAGGTATTTCATATACATCCCAGGTGGTTACCCGGTTGCAACTTCCATCAGATTGATAGTGGATGGGGCTGATTTATAACTTAAGTTTTTGTATGTGGCTACCTGCCAAATGTGCCAAATGTCAATGATGTCAACCTGAACGTGAATTGAGACCATGGGGGACCCCAAAGTTAAAAACGAAGAGATCGTATTACAGTATTTGACTGGCCATAACTAGATGGAAAGGGGAAAAAACACCTGTAAGTACCAATGGAATCGAGAAGCTCTCACCACCTATTAGCTGTCATCTGGGGCACCTTCTGGACATCCAATTGGCTTGATGAGGTACCTGTTATTTGTTTGACCTAAAGAGTTTAGTGAACTTGAAGTCTAGCATTTGCAGACCCTGGTGATATCTACAATGATAGATAGGTAGGGAGAGGGAACATCTTTCTTGTGTGCCTGAATCAAAAAAAGGTTATGGATCATTTTAAACGTCTAGCAAGGAATATGAAAGGATCAACTGCCTAAAACTCACATGGCAATCTTTTAGGACTGTGTCCGGGCCTGCCAGTTGCGATGGCTCTCACTTAAATCAAGGGTCATCGCTTTCCACAGTCAATCACACAGCTTTGTTCATTGGAACAAAATGGTCACCCGGAGCTAAACACTGATATCTACAGGAATTCCCCTTTGTCTTTTACATAATCCTGACATTTTTTGAGGGACCAAAGCTACGTTTACGTTGGGCTGGTAGGGGTCTAAATGACCTTCTTGGAATCTGAAATGGGCATATTTTTTCTTTCTAAGTGGTTCTTAGCAAAAAATACTTTCTTGGAAGACCTCTAAGCCATTCATGTGGGTCCTCCATTTGCGCCCGTTCACCAAACATCGCTCTGCCATTTTCTTTACACCACTTTGCCCTACCATTGGTTGGTGCTTTTTTATTTGCGAATGGAAAAACGTGTGCAAGGCCAAGATATGGGCTGATATCAGCATCAAACAAAAATCCTTCCCTATGTATGATGCCACAATCGTTAGATCTGGAAAAAATGACAATTTTCAAAATGGGATCAAAGAGGATCTACAGTTGGCCCCCTTGGCGGTTGATTGGCAGCCTTTTTGGTATTCATGGTAGGGAATGGAATCACATGGAGAAATGACAAAACTAAACTGCATGTAACTTAAGAAACGAACTCACTCAACTCTTGGTAGATTTATTTCTATAATATAGGTATGTCACGTCTCTTGCAGTAAGCATCCCAAATCACCGAAGGAATTTTCATGTTGGGAAACTTATGGATTCACAAGAGATCAAACCGAAAATGCCAAACTGACAACCTAGTCATGTATACATCACGATGTGTTGACAGCCAATGACTTCTACGAGGTACCTGCACCTCCTCAGTCTCAAGGGCTGGCTGCTCGATCTGCTCCATTCTTGTGGTGGGCACTTCAGGCACTTCAGTGTCTGTGGAAGCAGAAGTCAGTTTGTGGGAATTGAAAAATGGTAAGTCTCCAAATTGTCAATGTGAATTTGAACTGAATATATATATATATATATGTGATAAAAACAAATTCTCAACTTGAAGATATATGTGATCTAACAGACAAAAATCAAACGTTGTTGCTTCCAAAGATAGACCACTGTAGCTTCCGACTTTAAAATTCCAAGTCTAAAAAGCCCAGTGGTTGAAACCAGACTTTTGCTCCACGTACCCTCCTTGGAACTGACAGCCATTTCAATTCGGTTCTTAAGATAATTACCTTTTCCGAAAACCATGGGCTACGTTTTCGGACGTCGCTACTGTATATATATATATATATATATTTCCTTCCAGCAGTGACTACTTGAAAACTCATATCCATGGAATCTCGGGTGTTGAAGAAAGTTTCTCGCTTTTCAGGATTGCCTCTCAACTTATTATGCTGGCGGAAAAACCTGGGAATGTTATTCTCCCAACGTTGGTCACATCAGCATAGCTTTTGGCTGCCAACCTCATACCAACCTCTCACTGATGGATTTTTTTTTGACTCAGAAACACCCTTGTGGCGAAGGAAAGAAAATAGTCGGTTATATACGCCCTGGAAATTTCACCCATAAGATCCGAAATAGATACACAATCCTATGTCAGAATGATAAACAAATTTTTAATATCGATAGCTTCTCGGGCTCTTTTGGTGGTACTCATGTGAGCCACGAAAAGAAACCTTTCCCATCTCCTTATATATAAATACAGTATTGCTTGATTCCTAGGGGTTCCATTGCAAGAATCAATAATCCCCACACCCTGGAAGATTAACGGCTGGAACATAATCATAGAGGTTTGGAAGATCATTTTCCTCTCTAAATGGGTTAGTGATTTGTATGTTCCATGTTAATCTTCCAGGGTGTATGCTGGTGGTATTTCATCCCTCCGTAAAAACCCACCAACCGGTCGCTTTTTTGCCCGTCCAATTTCACGGCCGACAAATTCAAATTGTGATTTTTCTTCTCCCTTGGTCTAAGCTAGTTTTGCGTTTAAGGAATTTCTTTTCAGGCAAACCAACCTTGATCGCTTTAGGGTGAATTCCAATATTTCACAAACCTTGATATCCCTGGAAATAACAGAATTCTGTTGACGAGATTCCTTTCCTATTCATTACGGTTTGGTCAAAAAATCAGGCCTGCCTTAGTCAGGTCACGGCTTGAAGGGTTTGAAGGAACTGATGAAACTCATGGATTTATGGCTAGTCAACCTAACCCCTCCTCAGAAATATAGCTTTAATAAGGCCTTATTAAGGGAAACCAGTGATTAATACGCCCTTAGTGGGACCTTATTTCTGGGAGGGGGGGGGTTAGGTTGACTAGCCATAATTATCCACTATCTGAACTCCTAAACCAAGCACAAATTTGAAACGCGGGAGAGATTTCATGATTGTCCTTCAACCCACCCACCCGGCCCATCATACAATCAGGATGTATCAGTGGAAAGTAAAGACGTATACATATATAGATATATATATATATACATACAAACACATGTTTTTCAAACATACAATCAAAATAAACGGATTCTTACTTGACTGGCATCTTCAAGTTTGGCACCCCAAACTAGGTGAAACAAAAAATAACCCACGAAATCCCAGGGATTTCCCACCTGTTTTTCCATCTGTAGCTTTGGCCGCAGTGGTGTCTTTGGGCGAGTTTCCCGCCGTCTTTGTTTTGTGTTTCCACGCAAAGTCCTGAAATCCAAATAATGCCAGCGAGAATTGTGATACCAATTTGAGAATGGGAATTAAACAAATCATGTGATTCTTCAATAATAATTAACAAATACATGTTGTATATATAATCATATACTTTTCTACATATTACAATCATAATTCATACAACAAAACTGCTAATTGAACAAACACATATCAAATAAAACCTGAATCCGATTTCTTGAATTTGGCTTTAACAGGAATGCTTCACCCCCAGTCAACCTCCAAAACCCTCTTTTTTTGCAAGGGAAATGAGGAACCACTGGGTCGGATGGACTCATCCCCAGGTGTCCTACATGGTAGTCATGGTAGTCTCTTGAAAGGTTTTTGTCTGGGAGCAATGGCAATATACTTATGTGTATAACTAATAGTACATATGTATCAAATGACCTTAATGACCCTTTGAATATGGAAAAAAATGGGATTCCTTGAATTGGAAATAAAAACCTTATATCGTCAGTTGGATGTGTTTGTTTGGATCTGTTTGAATGATATTTCGCCAACCTGGATGAAACAAATTTTGCATGCTGATCTGTGTTTAGGAAACAATAGAAAAGAACAATCGGACATCATGCATGTTTGAAGCTTGTTCTAGCTTGGGGATTTCAAAACAGTTGGAACATGCCGGTCAAATTGAAGAGTTTCCTATTAGAACAATTTTAAGTAGGATTGAACACTTTGGATAATATCCCAAAGAAAATCAAGCGTTCAACTCCCATCAATCTGAATGTTAACGTGTAGCTATTATCATTATCATTAACCATCGATATTATTACAAATATATATGATGTATCATATACCATTATTAGATTCTTATCATTATCATGATTATGTGATGATTATAACAAAGCCATTCAGCTTGTGATTCATCATTTGCCCTTTCCAGAGCTTCCAGAACAGCCTATCCAGCTTTCAATCACCCAAGCACCAAATCCATCCAAGCATCCTGCTCCTTACCGTCCCAATCCTACCCGGTCGTAGGTTGCAAGGGGTGTAAACTCTATAGCTGAAAGGCGATGTCTGAAACCATGGGGCCTAGAAAAAAATGGATGGCATTGCCAAGTAGGCATACTTAACACACGCAACCACTTTGGAGTCATCTAGGTGTATATAGTTGTAGTTGTAAGCATTTCCAAGGTTGGACACGGGAAAAAATCCTGTGGCAGAAAATACCAGGTTTTTTAGCCTCTTTCAAACCATACTTTCAACTCGGACATCTATATACTTTTCAGTTGAGATTCAATGGGAATGGTTACTTTTAGTTAGAAACTAACACTACTGGGTTTTGGTGTCTTTCATTGCTGAGACACCCCATCCAAGAGTCAGTTTCATATGAAACAGCTGCTCGGTGATCCCACCCGTTTAATAGCATATCATCCACAGTACCTCCACATTAGGTACCTTCAATTCTTTTGAAAAACTAGTTCCTGGAATTTCTGTCACTCACAACCTAACTTTTTTCATAGTTGCACTGAACAAACCAACAGCAGCGTTAAAAGGATTCATCACAAGCTCTGTTTTAACATTTCCCTGTGATTCTCCATTTTTGTTACTATCAAGTTGAATTGGCTCTCATGTTCTCACATGAGTACATGAGATATCACCATATCCAAACACCACCCAATATTTGAGGTACCAGTATCAAACATGTACAATCAAAGAAATGCCATTGAATTCCATTGATTTATAGAACAAACCAATTTGGCATAGCATTGCCTTAGCATAACTCATGCCATTTTTTTAATCAAAAACCACACGCCAAAATCTCCCAGATATTTTCTAGTTGGTGGTTTCAACCCCTTTGAAAAATATTAGTCAAAATGGGAATCTTCCCCAAATAGGGGTGAAAATAAAAAATCTTTGACACCACCACCTTGTTTTCCATTGATGGGCCTGTAGTAACATTTGCTCAAGTCTTTTCTCAAAGTCTTTGCGTGAAGGTTCTCGTCCCCTGGCGACCGAGTTCCAGGGAATTTCCGGTGCCAAAAACTGGCACCAGTTTGACCAACAAAAGAACAGGAGAGCTATGGGTGTTTTTTCAAGGGAATGATTGATGATTAAATAACCTTCAAAATTCTTGGTTGGTCATTTTCTGTTTTTTTTAGTGCTTTTGGGGTTTAACTTTACAATGGTAGGAGGGTCTTTGTTGCAAATCCCAAAATAATGTATATCTATCTGAATGTTTAAGACATATACATATACGTACATATATAATGTATAAATCTTCTTGATCTTCTTGTGTTTGGAAGATACACCTACTCAACTAGCATTCAAAATCTGTGATTTGGCAGTTGATTACCACAACCAAAAACTGGAGGTCCTAACCGGCTGAGCGGCTGCCCCCTTTAAAGCGCAGCTCTAAAGCGTCCATCGGAAAAAACCTGGCCTTCCATGGGATTTGGGTTCTGGGTTGGGATATCTCGATCGGATTCTCATGAAGTGCTTGTGGCGTTGGAAATCTCCTTAGTGAAAAGTGGCTCGAGACAGATTTTCTGATCCATTTTTTGACTATATGTATACACCCCGAACTGGGCAAACAAACATAAAACTTATGGGACATTTGAAACACATGTTCAGTATATAACATGTTTCAATCATCTTGAAAAATGGACTCATAGTTTCATGTTTTAGTTCGTTTGAAAATGGTTCATCCATGATTTTTTGTTTTGAAAATGGTGTTCATTTGAAACATGTTTCATTCCAGTTCTAACATGTTTGGACTCTTAGAACCCCCGGATTTTGTTGGAAAATCTCGAGATAACATCACAGAGGGAGCCGACCTCCCAGATGGATCCATGGGTCCGAAGATGGGGTGATGGTTCCCAAATATTCTTGCCTGAAGAATGTTTAGGAACCGAACCCAAAACACAGCTTTATCAATCTTTATCATCACTTATGTACTTATGTTTGTGTCTTTTTGTGAGGAATTTCATGGTCCAGAGTTCGTCAATGTCAATGAAAACTATGACTATTGCTGGATTGCAATCGTTGGAGGGTGAAGAAGGAACCCTCCCTATTGAAGTCTCTTGTGGTGCCTGAATCAACCTTAATTCTATCAAAACGATGGTTTAGGAGAATCAAATAGCTCAGCTGTGAAAAAAAAAACAAGAATATAAAGATCAATTTCAAAAATTATGACTGGTTGGTGCTCAACCCTCGCCTTGTTACTCGTTTGCTCGTCATTTGGTAGGGAAAATGGGTCATGCATTGCTCATTTGCTCATCACTGAGCACAGCGATCTTCTGGCAGGTTGAACAAGAAACCACCTGCCAGTACCACCGTGGATGGCGGGCAAGGTGGCTACAAATTTCCCAGATGTATTGTTTTCAATATTAGTTCATAGGGATCCTCATGATGGCTTGTAATTTAATAATCCCTATATAAGTGTGTAACACCGGCAGTATATATATATATATGAATATGAATCCCCATACAACAAAGAACCCACATGTTTTTTTCGTCGCTGCTCATGTGATCATTCAAGAGGCGTTCTTGGTCCTGTCGTGTCATTGAAGGTTTAACGGCTTCGATCCTTTGTTGATGTCGTAGAAACTGGCGGCTGGAGATGGTGGAACCGACAAAAACAAGGGTTGATTGTATTGTAGAGAATAGATTTTTACTATCCATATACATTTACGTAGATCTAAATCTAAATCAATGTGCAAGGGATTTAGGGGAGAACAGTTAAGGTTGTTTAAGCAATATGCAGTTGGTTTGATACTGAAATCAAGGCTTGACAAAGTGCCTATGGAATTGCAACAAACAAACATAAAAACGACGAAAGTTGGAGAAACATTGGTGAGGACCTCTTGAATCGTTCTACCTTATTGTTGTCAAACATGTATATTCAGTGTCCACATCCAATTAAGTGAATCTGGAGTTCGGGACCAAATAATCCACGAATTTCTTTTGAGTTTTTTGTCACTGAATGGTTGAGAAGTGTGGCGGCTTTAGCTACAATCAAGATTGCTCCTTAGGTCACATCCCTGTTCTGATCGAATCCGCATGAATGATATTCTAATTCACCAACATGGACCCTCTCGATGAATTCCTTGTGGTGATCTTTCAGAACTTGGTCCCTGTGGGTAAAACACATCCAACAAAATATGTAAACAAAAACAGTGAAGTGCTTGGGCAATCTTCCAGAATTAGCTGGTAAAATCATTGAATAAACGACAAGAAAAAAATCTATCCGATCTGATTCTACTGATAAGATAATGTCGTAAATTCCCTAAGAGGTTTCTAGTAATCCGTTTCATGCAGGCTAGAAAAACTTCATACCTTCAGAGTTTCAGTACCTACCCCCCCCCAACAATAAGTTTCACAATCCCCTCCCTGTCCCCCCCAAAAAAAATAAAAAATAAAAATAGAAAACACAAATCAGAATCCATAAGGGTCTCATGAAGTCAGCCTCCAACAACTCAAACCCTACAATTTGTTTGCACATTTTTTTCAGCGGAAAAATGCCTGCAAGGTCGCCTCATAATCCATGCCCATCAGAGCGGTACCACCTGGCGTGTTTTTTTTCTCGCTTCGATAGATTGGTTTGATGGGAATGATGGGATGATTCTGGCCAAATTATTTCCCTGAAATAGCCGAGGATTTCCCGTCCAAAAAGCTACCAACCTTGGGGGCCAAAAAGGAAGTGTGAGGTCGCTATAATTTGACTCGCATTTCGGACAACGTCGATCCAAGACACCGCACCCCTTGTCAAATGACGGGTATGGATGCCAAAATCGGCAGATGATTTTACATCCACCAAACATAAAATAAATAAAAACTATACAGAATAAAATGGATACTCAAGCCACTAACGATACTTGCAACGTAAATTCATGCATACCACACATCGACTTTCATTCGAAGATTTGATTTCGTTTGGCCAACTTTCGAACTTTCACTGCAGTGTTAAATCGCGATTTTGGTGACAACTCATCATGCAAATCAGAATGAAGAATATGAATATTGTTTGGCCTGTCCAAAGGGATGGACATATCACCACATTTACGACATTTATCAAGATAAGTCTGCACGAATTGCATGGTTTCCACTGGTAAAGGCATTTTAGGACGTCTAGGAATGCCTGAAGCCGGTGCATGAAATCCTAATCGTTGCAAACTTTTGCATGGCCATCGTTGTGTTTTTGGGAATGATGGCACCACAGCAATGCCTGATAATGTCTTAAACTGTCGGAACAATTTTTCCATAGTATAGACTTGAATATGTGCAGCCCTAGTTTTACTCGGAAGTAAAAACGCGTCTTCAGACCAGTATCTGCAGTATTGAACATATCTTTCACCCGGGTTAATGGCAATTGGAAGTGCCTCACCGGTACACACCAAGAAGTTTACAACCAACTCAAAGTATGTTACTCCCCAGTCGTTGGGGTCATGATTTTCTTGTTCATCGTTGGAAGGCCATTCTAACAATTGCAACCATCTCCACACAAGTGATGCAGTGGAACTTCCTAAACTTGTGGCTTTAAAAACGATCTCAGGAGGCGTCACGTTCAAAAAGACTTCACAATTTTGAGGTGTCCACTCTATCAAATGTTCAAGTGCAAGTTGAAATGAAGATTTGTGAGACTGCATATCAGTAATTTCAATGGAAGATTTACTGAAATTCCCCTGGTTACTCCCATCTAAAGAGTGTTGGTGGTGAAGATTATTCTTTTTGTTGGAATTAATAAACTGCACCTGGTTAAGGTTAAGCTCAATCAGAAAATAAAGCACTCCCTGGAGGTCATTATATTCCTTTTTGACAAAATGCGTTGAATCTGACAAGGCTTGTGATACGGCAGATGGGATAGCTTGGATAGCTGCTCCAGCTGCTTTGTCTGCAAGGTCATTACCTATTA
>DF240616.1:73570-108861 GCA_000507305.1 Breviolum minutum Mf 1.05b.01 | reverse complement strand
AAGTCACGACAATCGATGGGCTGATGCGGTCGTTCGATCCACTTATCAGGCTCCGGATTCGTCACATTGAGATAACTTGTGTTTGGATCAGGATTGGGTTCTTCATGATGAACTGCTTGGGGCTCTACATGGATATCCCCTATGGTCTTATTGGACTGGTCTTTTAAGGGATTATCAGAACATATTTTCTCAGGACCCTTATCAGTGATGGCTTGGCAAATCAGCTCCGGAGAGACTCGGGTGTTGTTTTCCTCGGACAGGACGTCTGATCCGGACAAGAGATCTGCGAAATCAAGTCGATAGAGTTTTCGGTCAGACAATGTGATTGGAATACTTCTCTGCAGCTTCTTGAAAAACACCGTGTTGTTTTCAGTATCGATCACAGCACCAAGGGACCGGAACACACTATTGGCAATCAAAAATGGCGTGTTCGAAGGCACTACTACGACTTTGATCCAGTGTTTTTGAACTGGGAAATATATAGCTCGATCTCCAATCACAGTGCTGTCATTACCGAATCGAAAGTTCACGGCACACGGTGCTTCCTTCATGCGACTCAAGATATTTTCAGGTAATGATTGACACAACTCTTCGAATTGATTCTTTCCAATTACTGACAAACTGGCACCTAAGTCAACAATGCCTGATGAACCCTGAGACGCAAAGAGGATTGGTTCCTCGGGCTTTTCAATCCTGGTCTCTTTTTGGATCAGGGGGTCTACGATAGGATTTGGCTTGGTGTCACGTCTCTCACTGGTGGTTGGCCTAATCAGGGAACGAAACCGTTGAACCAGGGGTTGGCAATTAGTTTGGAACATATCTCTTTTNGACCACTATGTCTAAGGAATCGGTTATGGGTTCCTAAGGCGGAATGCAACAAAGAGTTTCGAAACGAACGTACCTGTGGATGAGAAACACTGCTGGCCTGGACGGTGAAAGCCACTGCATGATCAGGTGGTTCGTGGTCCTCGTCATTCTCAAACACCTCGGGCTCGGCAATGGTCATCCCAGCAAAGGCTGCTGGGCGATTTCCAGAGACACTTCCTGATGGCTTTGATTGATCTCTCATTGGGTTTTGCGGGCATTCCGCTTTCCAGTGTCCCCGCTGTCCGCAAATGCGGCAGGAGGAGTTCATGATTCTTTGGGCTAGCGGCTGTCGAAATCGTTGACCAAACGATCCTTTTGGCTTGCCTTTTCCTTTGTGGCCTTTGGACATGCGACCATTCCAAAAGCCTCTACTCTTCGTCTTTTCTAACAAACGTTGCCGGGCCTCAACGTAAGTGTTGAGGCAAGATGCGACTTCCGAATCTCCCTGAAGAGACTCGATCAAAGCATCTTCGAACTGCTGCATCACTAAGCAGTCCTCGTCGCCTTCTTGGGCCAAAGTCTCCAAGGCATAGTCCTCCCAGGCTTCAGCTGAGTAGAAAGCTGTTTCGCCCGGCTCAAACACCTCAGACTCACCTGGCTCATCGATGTAGTTGATATCATAGGTCTTCACTCGGCCTGCTGACTTCTGGTTTCCCGACTGAACTTCGTTGAAGAACCGAGATCCCAAAAGTTGGATCGCCTCGATGACCTTCTGGTACTGGAGATTGCCCTGGGCATCGATGATTACCCGTTTCTTATCTTCAGGATTCAACCCAGAGTTCCGAAGCAGGATATACGCCCGCATCTCTTCTAGTGTTGCGCCCAACCCCAGAAGATCTTCATATTGGACTTCATGTCGTGCTATGTATGAAGTGTGGGTTTCGTCACTTTTTTGAATCGTTCCAAAGATAGCTCGTTCAAATCGCTCATACTTGTGTTCAGTTTTGGATTGTCCCCAAACACCGCCAAGTGTCTGGACAACCAACTTGATACCATCCAGCGACTGAACCTTGAGTTTCATCGGGTCCAATCTCACCACCTTCTGGAATGCCGTCCCCTCGCAGAGGAGGCATGCTCTAGGAGCAAGTTGGCTCAAATGCTCCGTAGGCCAGACATTGGCCAAAAACTCCAGTCTCCTCGTGTACTCGTTCACGTCCGTCTCCCCAGGCTTGAACGAGGGCACTAAGTGCCAAGGTAGATGCGACGTGCCAGACTGACCACCACCAGTCGATGATGTAGCGGCTGCTGTCTCTTCCGGCATCAGGATCTGCCCACTTCCGCACTGCCTTCTCGAAACTTCGAACAATCAGTAGGATCAATACTCCTTCCCAGTATTGTAAGATTCCAATCGTATGGAAGTTTCAGCTGAAAAGTGCGGTGGGCCAGACTGCTCCGCTACCAATGTAGAATTGGAAGAGGCAGTTATCTATGAAGGATACTTGAAAGGGGAAAACCACGCTGACCACAGCGTCACCAAAAGGACCTCCCAGTCCAACCGTTTCACCAAATGCCCATGCGCTCCCTGAGCGGGCTATCACACCTTTTTGGACACCAACCAGACCCCCTGATCTTGATCCTGCTCATATGGCAGAGGAACCACCAATGTGAGTCATGCTTTATGACCACATGTCACAGAAATCACAGATATTATATGAATATTATATATTAAATATATTACCTATAATATTTCATACAAACACCCCGGATGAATTGTCAAATTTTCAAATTGTCTTTCTGGGTGTCGTCTTTCCAAGGTTTCCCCGACGTGACAAGCCCAAGAATTCATCGAAGGAGACCTTCCCATCATCGGAGGTATCCACCTGGAAAACTCCACATGTTTTACACCCCTAAAGTTTAACATGGAACCTGAAAATCAGCCATTGGAAGTTTGGAGATTCCGAACTTGGAAACCCATTCATTTTCAGGTTCCATGTTAAACTTTTGGGGGTGTAAATGATCAAAGATGATCAAACAAGGTGAGCAGTGATCAAAAAAACCCCTTGCGACATTTCATCATACTGGTTGGTTAATAGGGATCCTTGTATTGCGTTATTATAATGGTTGGTTGATTTGAATGTTTCCGAGAATAGGGGGGGTTCCCCCCAAATCATCCATCTTGTTTTTTGGCTTTTCCATTATAAACAAACCATCCATTTTGGGGTACCCCTATTTTTTGGAAACACCCAAATGGAAAAAAAACAAAGAGAATAGCCCCCTGAAAATATTCCTCTCCAAATGGAACGTAGTCTCCTAAGCAGCAATTTTCAGGGGCAAGCTACAAGTGTTGGGGAGGGAATTGTTTGTCTGTCATTTAAATTCAATATCAC
Source organism: Breviolum minutum Mf 1.05b.01 (assembly GCA_000507305.1). Taxonomy (NCBI): domain Eukaryota; class Dinophyceae; order Suessiales; family Symbiodiniaceae; genus Breviolum; species Breviolum minutum. The sequence goes on along the minus strand of DF240616.1, from coordinate 105,667 downwards.
CCATAGCATCCATGGGACGATTCTATGTTTACCTACATTTACAGTAAATGGTTGATTTTTATGGTATCTAGATGAAGGTAAATATGCCTTCGTCCCCATGGATCCGTCATGTCAGGAAAAGTATCAAATCCAAAGTCGAATCGCGAATCGCGCCGGCCTCCCTGAGAATCCGGATCAGCTCTGGACGATATTTGGGATCACTACACATCTGCGGCCAAATCTCCTGGTGGCGTTTAAGGAATATAAATCATCCAGTGATATATATACACATTGTTTTTTTTCCCTGCTCTATGTAGTAAATATGCATACAGTATAATTTCATCAGTCACTAATCAGTTGTATGCTTGCTGAGTCTGAAAAGCAAAACAGCTTTGAAAAATAAAGATGCATAGAATATGTATTGAATATCAGAATATCATGTAATACATGGAAATAACTCAAAATGTTCAAAATGGCCAACTCTCTACCGATTTCTGACTTTCAAGCGGATGTTGCCTTGATCAATGCCCGCAACTCAGTGGACTGGATTGAGCCACTTCCGTCTGAATCAAATTCCAGAAACCTACCAGCAAAAAAACTTCGAATTCCAGGCTCCCTGCAATATATATCTGAAAAAGCTATGGCTCACAAAGACAACAAAAAAACAGGTCGTTTTGTTTTTTTTTCGCATTATTTCAAGGCATCTATTTGAATCGATTACATCTTTTATTTGGCCTCTATACAAATCTTCTGGATGTCTTCTGTTACTTCCTGGCCTTTTTCGCAACAAATTCACTTCAGCGGCATCAAAACCATGATGATGTTGAGCAATGACCTCAGCTGTGGTATTTTAAAGGAGCTTTCGCGCGCAAACTTCAGCAAATGTATGTAGCACTCTAGCACTATATAAAGAGACAGAAAGTTACAGTCCGTGCATTGAATGTACCAAAGAGTTGCTTACCTTGTTGGAAATTAACATATCCCATCCCAAGGCACTTTTGAAGATGATTTTCCTTTTCCCCAGGTCCGGTGGGATATGTTAGTTCCCTGGAGGGTAATTGTTTCAAATTGCTGTACATCAACTGCTCCAGCTGTGACTCTGGCCCTCAACTGATTGCGCTTGGCAACAGCAGTTCGCAACGCTCCGTACCTGAGATCAATAGGAATCACATCGGATTGGAAACTTGCAAGTCAAACTTGACTTGCGGAACTTTCTCCACTTGTTGCATTCCAACCTAAACCAATAAACCAAAAAAAATGGTCGAAAACCCATCCGCGTTTTCTGAGATCTGTGCTTGGCATCTTCAGCATCTTTCATCTTCTGGGCCTGGATTTGGTCCACCGGTCCACTGATGGGATCGACGAATGATATGATGAGATGTTAACAGCCCATTATCCATTGTTTATTTGTATGAAAACTTGTTTCAAAAAAATATAAATCACCCAAATGTCAGGGTTTAGGGCGTTTCGGTGTTTTCAGATTTTCAGGTCCCTTTTTTTTCTTCATTTCATTATCCATTTCACCCAAAATATCCCAAAATATCTTCATTTCAAGTCACCCAAAGCATTCACCGGACTCGGTTCTCGGGAAACCCCACAGGGGTCCGTTCGGTTCTGGATCGTGGGATGTTCATGGACTCTGTGGGATCGTTCATCCCAAGAAACTGCATGCTTGACTTCAACCTCAAAAAACGAAAAGGAATACCCCCCCGAAGTTTAACATAGCCCCTGAAAATAGGGAGTCCCAAAAGGAAACTCATCTTCCAACCATCCATTTTCAGGGGCTATGTTAAACTTCCAGGGCGTATACCATCTGGAAAGTAGATGGCGCAACCCCCATTTTAGGTCGCCTAGGGGATCAAAAGGGTGGCCATTGAAGGGATATGATATGATAAACACATGGGAGTTGAGCCATCTACTTTCCAGGTGGTATCGTTAAAACAGATTGAAACGCTGGCAACTTCAGTATACTTTCATGGAAAGTACTTTTTGAAAAATGACGAAAAAATGGATAAAACTTTCCAGCTGACGGAGCTTTGTAGGTTTATTCAACTTGTAACATAAATATAGATTGTAATTGTAATAGCTTATGTTGGATTCCGGGACTTAAACAAATCACGATGAGCCTGATGATTCGGGATAGTCAAGCTGAGAGCAACACACTTGGCGTCCATCATTGCAGGATGCGCCAGTCCCCACGATTCCCATCCTTCCACTTTGGTTGAAAAAAAACTGGGCGGTGCAAAACAAACTCCAAATTTGAAAATGTACAAATCCTCCATCTTGAGGAGAACAAATTTCATCAACAAAATGCCGTAAAAAATTCCTTCAATTTTGGGCATGCCGCGACGAATGCCCGGCTCTTTAAGTGGCGCACTTCAGAAGCGAAGCCCTGATCTGGTCCAGGTCCTTGTGACGATATTTTCGCACCTCAAATCTGGCCGTGAACGGTGAACAAGCCGAGCAATCCTGATGGAAACCATTGGAAACCGCCGGGTTTCAGTGACCCCACCGGAAAGTGATGATTTGTTTGATTTGTCTTTTCTGGTTTTCGTTTGACTGAGCTTTTTGCAAGCTTCAAAAACCTTGAGAAGTTGACTGTGCCTGACGAGTCAATGTCAACCTGGTCAGACACGAAAGCTTGCTGAGTCTTTCCGTCTTTCCGTCTTCAAATGCCTCATTACAGCTATTTCGGTTTCTGTTGCCATTGGCGGAGTTTCATTGAAGTTTCTTCCTTCCGTATTTTCTCGTATTTTCTTCTCAGGGCCTCTCATGGTCTCTCTTCTGGGGATCCATTCGGCTGGTTTCTGGGTCCGACCAGCCTCCGTGAACATCAATTGATGCTCCTCATGTGTAAAGGAGTAGCCCATCCGGCTGATTGCCCGGCTTGCGTCGAAGCAGCCTGGGCCAAAGACGTGGGGCAGGTTTTGAGAGAAGCAATGATTTCATGGATTGCCTTTGTGACTGATTTTGATGTGTTTGAACCCGACTCTGCATGAAACAACCATGACATGAAATTTCTGTTATATGACCCGATTCTTGCATTTCTGATTTGATCTCATTATAGGAGGACACGGCCAGAATCACGGCCGGTCCAGTCTGATCGATACTCAACCAGCATCTAGAAGCGATCGATCCAACTTAGCGAACCGCCATGGAAAACCAACCAGAACTCGATCGACAAACCCGTGCGAAAATCTCAGATAAATGGATGTAAAATGATGCATCCATGGAAATCCTCGAACACCAATTACCTCTCACTAGTCACTAGTGACAGGCTGTGCCACAATGTGACACACCTATTTCATTTGCTGGTCACTTTGACTGCTTGTCATGGGGAACTTGGAAATAACCACGGACTTTACATGACTTTCCACTTTGTAAATCTTGCGCGATGCCATGTGGCCATGTGGTGTGTCAGCATTTGACAAGTTCAGTAGCTCAAGTAGCGCTTGGTTGCCAGGCTTATGAGTGGTGCTCCAGCATCTGTCTCAGGCTCCTCTTCCCGATACTTGTCAAACCATTCCTGGCTGAGTCCATAGTCCGGTGCTAATATGTGCTAATGAACTCTACGAAAACTTTTACTGCCAGAAATCTCTCAATCGATTGGTTTGAGACTCTTGAGACTCTTGGCAAATGAGAGATATCGAGCTATATCGATGGGTGTCCACCAGTTTTTCACGAATCGACTCAGTAATACTTGATGTCATCTGATTAATCTGATGTTGTTTTGGGATCCTGGCCTGCAACTCTGCAAATTCCGCTTTGGTGAATCCTTCCCGCAACCTGTACACCTTGGCGAATGAAGCGAACGGCGGGGACACGGCAGCCCGCATAGGAAAAAACACGGGATGAACCAATTCGAATGAAACTGGGAACCTCCAGGAAACGGTAGGCTTCGCTGAGGGTCACCACTTTCTGGCCGAAACAACAACAAAAAAACAATACACAAATGTACAATATACACTCCGCAACTTCATCACACTCCTAATATCATGATATATCATGGCATTCTGCAGACCCCTCACTTCGCAAGGTTCACTCAAAAAAAAGCATCCCAGCCTGCGTAACTGTTGCCTGCGACCCCATCGTCACCACTCGGAGGCTTGCCAGTTCTTGTTGTTCCATGCTAACTCTTTTAGTTGTTGGTGTCGCCATCATTTGCCCACTGTTCCTCCGAGGCCTGAGCTGGTGGAGAATGACCCACAACCAGCAAGGCTAAGGGGTTCAAAAAGGAACTATATGGAACTATCTTGAAGCAGTGTACCGTGATAGTGCCAAACCATCTGAACACTAGTTTCATAGTTGGGTTGCATCATCTCTTCAAACATTTGTTTGCTAATGTTGAAGGTAAATTGATGAGGCCCAAACGCTGTGACTCCACCGAGGTTTACGTTGGCATCAGCCGCAGCATCCCTGACTGCCTGCAGGTCGCCAAAATTGCTATGAATGCCATGCGATGCCATGTCAAGCAGCTTGGAGGCCTCTTGATCTGGCACGTAGCCCAACACCCGCAACAAACTTGTCAGAAGGTCCTATAGCTGTTGGAGGAACACGACAGGTTTGGAAAAATGATATAACATGAAATGATGAGAAAGGAAAAGGATGTTGAATGATGATTTTGTGCTGCTCGGACTCCTCCTTGTCATTGACCCCGCATCGGATCAAACGCTGAATTTCTTCCTTGCGGTGACACGCATAAGTCATGCTGGCATCAGAATACAACCAAATAGGAGACAGTATCGGAAATGCACTTTTGTATACTTTTGTCACTGTTGTCTGGACCTCCAACCGCTGTGTTTCACGTTCACGAACTTTCCTGCACACAGAAAAAAATATGCCCAAACAGACATGCCCAAGCTTGTGGCCAATGCTGCATGCACTGCATCATGCTGCCCACCCTGCAACATTCCCCCAACCTCATGAGGAATAAATACTCTGGGAAACTCAAAGTACCACTGCAGTCCACATCCACCGCAACCACCAACTTTTCCACCACCTGGTGCCGATTTCGGATTTTCGGCCGGCTCTCCGATGGAATTGTGTGGCCCCAAACAAATACAGTACCCTTACCATCCATGGGACGATGGTATATTTACCAACGTACATTTACCATAAAAATCAACCAATGTATAGGTAAATGTACCATACATGGATGCTATGGGGTATGTATAAACACTGTAAAAACCAAGCGATTCTGCCTCTGTACTCATCTCGTAGCTCAAAAAGCTGAGGATGCCCTGTGCCAGTCATTCAATCCAGTCTTGCAAAGATTCAATGACATTGAGCTTTATCAGAAGACAAATGCTATCCCCTGAAGTTTAACAGCTCGCCCCTGAAAAGTTACTGAAACCCAATAGGAAAGGCTAGTCTTCCAACCACCATTTTTCAGGGGGTATGTTAAACTTCAGGGGAGTAAAGGTTCAGTGTTTCAAATAGTTCCAACTTCTGGATCTTGAAAAAATTCTGGGCGCTCTGCTGCTGCAGCATCTGTGCTAAGACTTCCAAATTCATCGGAAAAGATTTCGAAGGCGTGCTTGAACTGGCAGAGTGAGAGATTCGTCTGGAATCTGCGAGGTAGAGTTATACATCCTGATATAAGCAAATTATCATTTATCATCGTATCATTTAGAGAATGAACGATTACAGATTGATAGTATACGTATAATGCCAGAATCGTAATTCAATCTTATCACATCAGAGGGCAATATGATGCACCATTTTTGGACGCTTAAAGTGGCTTCTAGGTGAATGGCATACTTGGTGATAGAACCTATGGTTGTCGAGTAAGGACCAGATAGAAGGGTGTTGGAAGTCGCATCTGTCATATGGATCATGATGATGTGCATCAACTCACAATCTTATTCTTTATAATTATGTTCATACCTCCGTTTCCCGCAGCACATTTGGGACTCTGGCAAGAAGTCCAGTTCTGCTGGCACAAGTTTGGACAATTTTGAATACGACTGCAGCACAATCTACAGTGAAATGAGTCATCCGAGTCATCCTTTTCCGACCGCTGTGGCTGCAGCGTTAGACTCTGGCGCTCTCTCACGTCTTTCGTGAGACCCGCAAGCTTTGTTGCAGGAAACACCCAAATGCTGCTGATGACACACACAACTCCTCACACAGGATCCAGGCTGGCCAGTTGCGCTGAGCTGTTCTTCCTGCAGGCCAACGAAAACACCAAAACTTGAAAAGTCCCCCCAAATCTCGGAGCCGGAAATACAGTGCGGGTTGGTCTCCGAAATCCATGTTTGGATCATCTTTGGGGTTGTTTATTTGCAATTATTGTTACAGTAAGATTCAATGTTTATAACCCATCAACCTTTGCACATCTTCGTCTTCGCACCCTTTGCTCACCAAGGATCTGGATTGCAGCTATGGCATCCTGAACTGCCTCCTGCCATGCTTTCCATGGTGCAGCTTTCATCGAATCCACCGGCTTTCCGCTTTGGAGGTCCTTGGCAGTTCGGTTTATTTGCGAGGCGCGAAGTTCCCTGCCCTTTCCTTGAGGGAACCCAACCGGAACCAACATGGAGGCAAGTTGCGCAAAAGCCCTGAATGTACAAAGACCAGGAAGGATTTTTTGTAAGCTTATCTCTGACAATCATGAGGAGAAGGCCAATCCAATCTGGAGGCATCTCCTGGCCAACACCAATGTCCAATCCCCAGCCCACATCCAAATATTGGCATTTAGATGCATTTAGGACTTGTTGCAAGTTGCCGGAGGGTTTGGTGTTGCATCACATATGCAATTTGCCAAAGACACGACAAAACATCTGACTATAGTGCAGTACTTGCGTTGAGTCACACCATTCTTGCCGTATCTGTATCTTGTGGTTCTGTTTTCTTATGTGATGCTTTTGTTCCCGTTGCTTCCCGCAGTTGTTTATGTTGTTGCCCCTCTTACTGTTACTATTGCTGTTGCTGTTGCTGCTGTTGGTGCTGTTGGTGGTTTTGGTGTTGGTGTTGTTGCTGTTGTTGTTGCTGTTGTTGCTGTTGGTGGTGTTGGTGGTGGAGGTGTGGTGGAGGTGCCGGCGGTCTGATCGTGGCAGGTCGCAGCCACTGTCAAACTTTCCGAATTGAAAGAGGAAGCATGCGCTAGCCAATATCTCCTGTAAAACAGCAACTTCCACCGTTTCAACGGTGTAGGCTTAGTATGCCAAAGGTGGGAGGTCAAGGAAGAAGAGGCGCAAAATACAAACGGGCATAAACAAGCAGCATGAGGCAGGAGGGGGCCAAAACAAGAACGCATGGAAAAGCACACAAAGGAAGAATAACCCCTGAGAGACGGGAGAAAATAGGAGGCAAGTTGAAAGGAGGACATCCATATATTTTGTAATCATGCAATACATAATCAATCATTAACACTAAAAATCATTCAACTTAAGCCGCAACCGATATGTATAAACCTCAACTTTGTAGAGATTGCTTTTTTTGGTGGGGGGGAAAAGAAGGCGAAAAAAACAAAAAAAAAACTGAGAAACAATCAGCAAAGGTGAAGCCCTTGATCCTCGGTGTCGAGCTCCAGCGCTTCGCTCGTGTCCAACAAAAAGGCATCTCCTGATTTCACCAAAGCAGCTGCAACCGCCGTATTTGGTGCAAATTTGGCTTCCAAAGCCGCCAGCATGGCACGCCAGCTATTGGCAAAGCCACCACCTTGGGAGAGTTCAAAGTCCGAAATCACCCCACGGACCCAAACTTGGCTCCACAAGAGTTGCATTTTTTTTGCCATTTTCTGAACCACCAAGGGTAAGATGATATGGTATGTTATTGAAGCTTCAGAATATTTTCAGCTCCAAAAGGCGAACATAAGGCGAAATTGGCCCATCTGACAAGCTGCGTGTTTGGTCCCGATAGGAGCCAAAGCGTTGAACTTTACGAATTGCAGCAACGGCACCCAGCTCCTCATGTGTATCTGCTCAATTTTTTCTCATGTAGGAAATGTGGTGAACTCACCAGTCGTCCTGGAAGAGACCGGACAAAGGCCAGTTTGACGTAGCTTGGTATGCAGCCTTGTTGGTTTTTGTTGGTTGCAAGGGAGAAAAGGCGCAAGGAAAATCTTGCTTCAAGAGTCAATTGCATATCATTGCCCTGCCAAAAGGCAACAAATTCTATATATGCAACATTCTAGCAAATTTCGGTCAAGCTTGTCAGCAGGTGGCTTCTGCATTCCGGAATTTGGAAGAAGATCTACTGCAAGGTGCAACCAATGCCATACCACCACGACCCAAGTCCTGAGATTGAAGAACAATCCACAACAGTTTGCATTTGGTACACATTTGAATCATCATGTTTAACTACAAGTATATAATATATAATTAATATATAATCAATAAATAGATTATGGACATCTTTTTTACCAACTATATATTTTTTTACCAACTATATAAACAATAGTAGTTTTTACAAAAATGATAAATGCTAGCATATCACCTTAAAGCCTTTATGTCCATCTCGTTCCGTGCCCAGCTTCGAAGGCATTGGACAACACTTGTGCCCGACAAAGGCGGCTCATTGCACTGGCATCTGGATCCAGTCGAGAAAATGCGATGATACCCAGCTGTTGTTGCCTCATGGGAGCAGTTTTGAAAAGGCCCCTGAAAAAATTCTGCCTTTTGTTCTGGTTGGTGGTTACTTGAACCAAAAAAACAACCCATGAATGAAACATATGATGTTATAGTCAAATTGGATGATTTCCCCAAGTTTGGGGGTGAAAATGAAAAATATGTGAAACCACCACATAGCTTCATTCTGCCAATTTTATGCGACATCCATATTCAAAATCATGGTTTACGTTTAAGATGATTTCATATTGACGTCATGGATGGTTATTTTGTAACATTGCCCACATTTCCGCCTGTTTCGTGGGTCCAGGAAAGTTGCACCAACCGTTGGGTCCTGTGAAAACTCCATTTGTGGAGACACCATGATGTACCACAAATGCGGGTTCCAACCCGCCCAAAAAAAAACATATAATCATACATCATGTAGCCGTTAACAGCTGTTTCAAAGCATCTCTAGTGTTCTCTGCAGAAAGTATTTGACAGAAGATCTCAAGAGGCATCGAGGGTATAACATCGCTGAGATTTGACAGCCTCTATCCAAGTCAACATGTCTCAAAAGCATCATCCATATGCATGTTGGTGGTTTCAACCCATTTGAAAAATATTCGTCAAAATGGGAATCTTCCCCAGGTAGGGGTGAAAATAAAAAATGTTTGAAACCACCACCTAGTATGGCATTTTTAGCAACTGCTGCGAGCCTCAAGCGCTCCACACACTTTTGGCTCAGTCTTTGGAAGACGGGAGGAGCTGCTTGGTGCATCTGCAAACGGTGCGGCTCCCACGCCGAGGCATCATGAAATCGAAAATGATTTTCGCTCACATAAAATCATCATGTTCAATAATTTGAAAGCGAAATAAATACGCAGCCAAATAAAATCACACAAAAGTGTGTTGAAATCATACCAAAAAAATAATAGGTCACTATTTTTTGTTCATAGCTGCACCTGTACCCTGGCGCTTGTCGCGAAGTCCTGTTGGCTGAAGCTTAAGACTGGCAGCACATGCGCGAGGAGGTGTACAATGCTAGTGCAATGCTCCAAAATATGGCTAAAGGCACAAGTTCAACAGTGAGAGTAGAGAAAGTTGGCTGTTAACAGAATCCTTGTGCCACTCAGCCACTCCATGATATCTCAAGGAAGAACGATAAGGTTTTGAGAATGGTAAAAATGGACTTACAGCAACGCATCCTCTTGCATGATTTGCATGGTACTGTATAACAGCTCCAGGCTCCTCTCGAACCTGCACTGGAGTCCAACTGCACTGGTTTTGGAAGTTCCAGCTTGGCCAAGCCCTCACAGTTGGAACACAAAAAATTGAAACCGCTCTTCTGACTCAGGCTTTCACACTAATCATCATATGTGTGCGTTCGTAGATACATGTATGTAGATACATCAACTATAATCATATAACAAAGCATAATACACACATATATCACATATACATATTATAGATCCAGATATAGATATATGTTTCCTTGAGATATATCAAGTATATTCAAGTATATAGATGCCAAATCGAAGCTGGTGGTTCATGATGACATGAACCCACCTGAGAGCTCACTGCCTCCTGGATCTCAACGGATGGCGGCACGCCTACGGCATCCCGCATCCCGCATCCCGCCAGTGGAAAACGGTGATGGAAGACATCCACCAGTTCAGGTTGGTAGTTTATCCCATTATTTCCATTTATTTACAAGGTTTCATACATCCCAGGTGGTTGTTTGGGATTTCTGAACCGTCAACAGTAGCAAGCAAACATTGACACCAATCACCTCCGCAATCTGTTCGCGTTTCGACTTGTCCATCAACCTGTTGGCATTTACAGGCGATGCACCAAAACTTTTTGGAAAATATGACTCAATATATACATATAGGTGTTTCCGAAAATAGGGGGTTTTCCCCCCAAATCATCCATTTTAACAGGGTTTTCCATTATAAACCATCCATTTTGGGGTATCACTATTTTTGGAAACACCCATATCATATACATATGAACATACTACGAATCTGCTGTGCCCTTCCGTGCCTCTTCTTGCTCCTGGACCTCCTCCAACTGAGCCTTGCCAACCTTCACTTCTGGTGCCTCGGCCGAGAAGGCCTCTCGGCGAAGTTTCATCTCCAGTGGTTGGCAAGCTTTGCAAAGGTCCTTAAGACTTTTGCTGCGATCTGGAAGGGCTAAGACTGCAAACACCCAAAAAAAAAAGGTGGGACATGGTGGGACAAGCATCAATTTTATGCAAATGGCTGGAGGCTAAAAGATTGGAGATGTTTTAAAACATCTGTGAAACTGTGAGCAACCTTTGCCACCAGAAAAAGCTTTAAGTGACTGCCAAAAAGAATCCATCATAGTCCGTGTATCACCACTTTGTCCATTGACCTCCAGGAGGATATCGCCAACCCTTACCTCCAAGCTATCCAGTGGCACAAGCAGAGAAAACATCGCAAAAGCATTTCTACACACAATCCTCTTATCTTTCAGGAATTTCAGAAAACATGATTCCGTTACCCCCATCTTCAAACAATATCTTCGACCATAACTTTGGCGGGCTAAACCCCCACACCTGAGAGTCAGGGTTTGAGTCATTCCATTCCTGAACTAATCCATCTTGAACTTCGAGCACAAAGATTTCTCCATCCTCTTTGTCAACTCGAAGGCCCAATCTTTGGCCCATCGTCCGATCCACAAAGACCTTGTACCTGAAGGTAAACCAACAAATCACTCATTAAAACGGGACCAAACATACAGTTGATGGAAGAAATCCTGCACCAGTCAACAGTTGATAGGTAGTTTATCCCATTATGTATAGCTAGCAAGGGTTTCACACATCCCAGGTGGTTGGATTTCTTCCAACAGTATCACCTAAGTGTCAGACTCTTCTCCTCTTGGACGCTGCAATGATGGCAAGGCACATAAGTTGGAAGCCTTAGGGGCTTCGATTGTGGAAGAAACATCGACATCTTACAAACAATGGCCACATTCAGCCCAAAAATAAATCATCAGCCAAAGATCTCCAGCCCGGCATAGGTACACTGAGCCACGGGTTGTGAGCTGGGCAGCCTAGGAAGACATGGATTCATGGAAGACCATTTTGTTTCCTTCTTTCAAATTGAACATGTCCATAGGTTTCCATGCATTCCATATCAATTTTTGACCTTACCAAATGCAAAGTTAAACAAGACCAAGCAATGCTGGTCGACCAGCGAAAAACCAGCCTGACCCATAGCGCTACATGCAGCCCACGAAAGAGCTCCACAGGACGTGAAGAAGAAGGTCTTTAAGCCACTACTCTTGGAAGGAGTAGGTTTTGGACCTTAAATGACAGCCAAATACAGAAATCATCAGTTTGGCAGCCTGATTGACGATTGACTCAACTTTGAAAAAACCACGGCGCCTGATGAAGGTGCTTTCAATACGGTCAAAGGTGAGGCAGCGGAAGATGGAGAAGGAGTCTGGTATGCTTGATACGCCTCCTACAACAATCTGGAGGTTGGATCCATCAACTCATGCCTATTGGATCCATCCGGATCCCATCAACTCATGGCTTGCCATGAACATGGCATCATGTCGTGACATCACCAGCACTCACCAGCATCGACATCCAACCTGCCGTTCCGCCAAGGCGGTTCGGATCTCCGGTGGAAGGGACTCCAATAGCTCTGAGGGCATGCTCTTCTCGCCGATGCCCTCGGAACCTCCCTCTTGGCAAAAGTAGGTAGTGCTCCTGCGTCCCAAACTTGAACGGTAAATGCAGGTATGGAAATTTGTCTTATGTAGTTGAGAACTTAATCGACAAACAAAGACGGATGCGTAGTATTATGCATATATCTCTCTCTCGCTCCATCAGGTTACAGATTCTATATATGATATCTCTAGGATGTTACTAAGCCACGCTGTCCACCTGGATCTGGGAACAACATGGCACAACAAGGCAGCTTGCCTGGCCTAATGGCCTCCACGCATAGAAACACTGTCGTCGGCAGCTGGACCTTTCGCAAATCTGTGAAGCTTGGAACCTCCTTGACAGGGTGGTCACATGTTGTCAGCAGCTTCTTGAACACAAACCAAACTGCAAAATTCAGAACCAAAAGAGAGGTTGCAATAAATGGTGGTTGGATATTTGCTGCAAAACATAATTGCGTGTTGGAATGAATATGTTGGACTAATCTTCTATGAATGGTAGATCTTTCCAGGACTTCTGTTTTTCTTCCACATCTCCTGCACTGGTCCCTCAGCACCAGGTGGGCCCAGCCCTGTGATGCGGCTACCACCCGGCAAGGCTTTGATGCTGCCAGGCAATGCGAGTTGCTTTTTCAAAATCAGGTCCTGACAAGTCTCTCAAAAATACCACAAGACGTGTGAGGAGATACGAAGATGTGTTTTCACAAAGAAGCATAATAGTGATGTATAATAGTGAGGTATATGTCAAAAAATATGATGCCTATATTTTACATGTGATATATATATACACATAAAATGTTTGATGTGAAATATAGTATATCATACTTGTATACTATACTGAAAATTGCAAAAACCATATATGCCATATGACGCGCATCTGTATGAAATATGTCATTACTCGTTAAACATGTGTATCACTTGGAATCTTTACAAACTATACTATATTCAATATGATAAATATATACAAATAATACATATGTTATATCATGTACTATAAACATGGATATGGTTCGATATTAATGATATGATAGATAGATGAAAGAACTATAATGTACACAGATTATATATATATATATATATATACGTTTTATTAAGTTCAAGAAATTAGATTTGTCACACTTCCTGACTATACAAATTACAGGTACATTACATTGCAGCTTTCATCTCATATAATCTTTTAAGGTATATCCATAAACTCCATATCAGCGCACTGACACATAAACAAACAAAAAACTGCATCAAACCTCATTCAGCTGTAAATCATCTCCTAGGTCGACCCGCCTCGCCTCGCCCAATTCTGCACAGAACATCTCCAACTCCTCCTGACGGTGGAGTTCCACCTTTCGATCCTCAAACCTGGATGGCAAGAGAAATGATGTAAAGGTTGGATCCTGCTGAAAAACACTGGGTTGCCTTCATAAAAAGTGAAATAGATTATCAAAAACCCACTGTTATCCAAGATTTTGCCAACCCCCCAATTTGCAAAGCATTGTAGCATTGTAAAGGCATCATTCTGAGAATGCTGCTGGTGTTGGCTACTGCTCAAAGTGGTTGTCAGGGCAAGGCGGGCATCTGCTTGGAGCTGAAATAATTCATCCAATTGGATGCCTCCATGCAAGCAGTATCCCAACAAAGGCAGCTTGCCATGTTGCTGCCGCCATGCCCTTGTCTACTTGTCTACCTTTACCATCTGAAAAAGGGCACAACAAGACACCTTTGCTTAGCCAAAATATAGAGGACTCAGGTCAACCTGATTTGAAACAACCTGCCTTCTGAGGCAAATTGCTTCACTAAGTGAAGGCAAGCTGGTTGATGAGGCTCTTTGTCCTTGCAAAGCAGGAATTCTGTAGCTGCTCAACACCACATACAGCCCATCTTCCGCCCATCCCGCCTCTATCCAGGATGCCACTGCAGTAAATGCACCACCCATTGCTTGTTCGCCAGTGAAGGAGCTACCAACTTGAAATCTGGTTAGGGTCTCCTGGTGTAGCACCCCAACAAAAATCAGGAAAGCATCTGGAGGTCAAAGCCCAAAATCCCTGGGACACAACAGGTATATTCCAACATCATATGCGTAAGGTCCAAGATTAGAGTTTGTTACGCTTAGTTTTAACAATGACCTTCATGATCAAACAACTTCAACAACAATTCTAAAAGTCCTCCAACTGGCGACCAAGCATTGATGTGGTGGAAGAAATCTGCACTTCATTTCCTTCAATATCCTTAGGAGCATCCAAAATCATGAAGGATTGAACAGCTCACAGAGCAGGATGGTAATCTTCAAGCATAACCATTATTGAGTATATGATTTGTGAGTATCAAAACTTCATATAACTTCATGGATGGATAAGCTGCTGAAAAAAAACAACTTTCCATATTTCCATTATGCAGCTAAGCTTCGATTTTTAGTGTCCGCCTTGCTGCTGAAGCCATTGACCGCATCATGGCAGGCACCTCAAAATGGGAATCCAGGTTCCGGGTGAAAACAAAAAAACGTTTTGAAACNCTTTTGAAACCACCCAGAATTTTGAAAACTCTAAGCTAACGACCTGCAAAGCTTCCAACAAAGATTCCAAGCCTTCAGTCTCATCACCTCAATGTTTTTTTCAAGCAGTTTCTGTTTCAGCCTGATGCTGCCTATAAAATCTAGAATCTATAAGTAAAAATGCCCCAATGGCCATCTGTGGTTTTTTAGGCTGTGACTAAGCCAAAACCCTGCCATTGTACGTTGTGGAGTTGGTGTCGTTCGGGGTGGAACCTCAACTTGGAACGGTTGCGATTTGCCATTAATCTGAACAAACGTGAAGTGACACATCATATAAAGTGCAAGGAGGGAGCTCCACAAATGGCTTCGCTTGCACCCGGCAACAGCAAGTCCAACACTTCAGAGAGTTTGGCCACTTTGGCTTCAACCTCTTTGGTGCAGTATCAATGCGTCGACTGCGAAACGTGCATCGCGCAAGCCATTGCAAGAGCTTTGAGTATATCAGTATATCTCACTCCGTACATATATTAAATATTATATATATATATATATATATTATATTATGCAGCATCTCGTTTGGTGATGTGGAGGATCTTCATTGAAATACAGACATGATTCATACAGACAGTGTTAACACGGTTCGATACATGTATATGTTGTATACATATACCAATTTATGATATATGATTATAATGAAAAAAACAATGACTGTTCATTGATGAAAACACAGTGAGTTTTCATCAATCTTCAGCATCACAGCTCGTCCCACTCTGCACAACGATGAGCCCCAATTCAGTCCTTCACAAGCTCCTGCTGCAGGTCATCAGCCCGCCTGCGTCTTTTGCACTTGAGACTCTACATGGAGAAGATCAAATTCTATCATCTAAATCAAAACCAATTGATCACATGCAATTGGAACGTACAAAGAGGAAAACACAGGAGACAAAGTAATTGGACTGTCACTGGATCAGAGTGCGATTCATTTGAATTATTTCATGTTGCTCTGGGTCTTTTACCATGGTTAAACATCTTTTGTAGTGTGTTTACTTACGTCAACGTGTCGCCACTTATCTGCCAAATCAGCCGGACCTGGCACCATCCGTTTGCTTCCCATCGTTCTTGAACTCCTTCGGCATACTTTTGGCCGTTTCGCCAGGTCTTTTTGTCAGGTTCGCAGGAGGCTCTGATACCCAACCCACCTGACATTCAGGTGCCGGCTGCGTTGTTGTTTTTTCTGGAACCTTTCCTTTTCCGGATTTTTTGGATTTTTTGGGCCATGCTCCCCCACACCTCAAAGCCCAGTTCTGAGCAAATGGTGTCCAACAGACTTCGACCAATGTGCCGCGTGCGCGGTGAACATGAAGAGAGTAGAATGGCCAAGGTCACTTCAGGCAAACGAAGAACTATGGAGCCTGGAGCTTGGGTGAGTCACTCGGGGGTTTAGATACATACCCAAGGATACCCCTAAAATGGATGCTTGTAAAAGGTAAACCTTCAAAAAAACGGCCCTGGCCTGTAGTGCCATCTGAAAAGCCATAGCCTTGAACCTCTGTAGTCTTCGTCTTGAAAGGGAATAGCTGCCAACCACCCAATGCACGCTGTGGTGCACCCAAGGAATCCCACCACTGCTGCCTCATCAGAGAAAGGACTGATTTTTGATGGTTTTTATGGCTTCTTATTCTTTGCAAATTTATATACAGTCCACCCCTGAAATCTAACATGACATTGGAAAATCCCCATTTTCAATAGGAAATACATCTTCAACTGGTGGATTTTCCATTGCCATGTTAGTTTTAGGGGAGGGGTAATGATTTTTATGGGACTGGGACAAACAGTTGAGGGCAAAAACACCCCTTCAGCAGAGTTGCACAGTTGCAAATTTCACGTCTCTCCCTGGCTCCAAGCTTTTTGCAAGCATTTCTGCTGGAACCAAATCTGACGTAAACCTTAGCATTTTGCAAACGTTGCTTGCATCTTTTTCCCAATTGCTTGGCAAGCATTCTCTTGGTCTCAGTTTTATCTCCATAAACTATCTCTACTTAGTACTTCATCAATCTCCTACAACATAAAATGCGCCACCAGAAACATTCTGCAGAGAGCCTTGGCGGTGGCTCGCAAGCCAAACCCTGCAATGCAGCTGTGGCCAATCAACATGGCCTTAGATGCTACAGCCATAGGTTGTCACTGTCAGTGTTGCTTCCTGAGGAGAATTGGTGGCAATCAGGCTGTCACCGAAAAGAGCACAAAAAAAGGCATGGAAAGGCTACGACCAGTGGAAAAATGCGGCCGAAAGCATGCCAAAGGCACTTCTCGGTTGACAATCATCGGATCAGTCATCCAAGGCTTTTCTACCTGAGCATTCTGAAAAGGCAGGGGAGCAGCAGACTGGAACAAGTGAACTTTATGAATACACCCTTGCAAAGAGTGAGCAACTTATCCATCTCTTTTTCATGGCCATACCAATATCTGTCAGAGTTACTTCTGTTTCGAAATGTGAACTGACAGGAACTGACACCAATCAAACCATCATAAATCGTCATCATCTGTCATACAACCCACATCACCGGTCAACATACCTCCATCCATTTGGTCAAAGTGGCTGCTAGCTCAGTCTCTGAGAGCCATCGACGGCGCGAGTTCGCAGTATTGTGTGCCATGGAATCAAAGCCTTGGCAACGGCTTGGCAGTTTCTGTGCTGTCCTCAACTTGTCGTTTTTCTCCACCTGAGATACCAGCTCTCCACTTTCTCCTCCAACCACTCGTAGATACTTTGCATTGTGACGCGCTCCTAAAAACGCCGTTTGTTTTTTTTTAATACCCCACTTCCTTTGGAAAAAAAATCGATAGTTCATAGGATCACAGTTTTTGGAGCAAAAACACCTTCATGGCGTCACAACATTGCTTGTAGGATCATCCCATTTAGTAAGTGGTTAGTATACATGGTTGGTAAGTCCCCTAAGTAGGGTTAGTGCAGTTGTAAATGGCTTGTAACCCCCCTTAACTTACCTCCAAGAGGGATTGAAAGAAGCGAATCATGGGCGAATCTGGCGGCATCCATGGCAAGGAATATCGTCCTGTGGCCGTCTTCCTGCAAGCGCCGTATGGCAGTTGCTGGGTGCTCGATAGGAGAACTCCCCCGCCATGGGCCTCCGAGGTCGCAGGTGGGGGGAAGGCAGTCTTTTGCCATGCAACAAGTGTGGACATTTTGTGCGTTGGGTTCGCAAATTGAAAAATTGAAAGTGATTTTAAAAAAACACACAAAAGAAAACATGCAAAAATCCTGAAAAAAATCGATGTTTGCAATCAAAATGCCCCAGAGTCTGGGATAAGGCATCTTGCGCACTTTTGCGCCCAACAATACGTTTGAGCACTGCTGCCAGAACATCACCCCATACCTGCACATGGGGTGACACACAAAAGGCTACCAGGCTGCATGGGTCAATTATCTGGTTGGTGGTTGAACCAACCCATTTGAAAAATATTATAGTCAAATTGGATCATTTCCCCAGGTAGCGGTGAAAATATATCAAATATTTTGAAACTTGAAACCACCACCGGGGCCTAGTTATTATATTCACCAGCCATACCTAAGTGATTCTGCAAGCCCATCACTGCCAAGATACAGGGCAAAGACCTTCATCTTCATGACAAATTGGCGCAGCAGCAATCGCCTCTTCCATGCGCGTTTCGTTGCAAAAGGCTTTGATGGACATATCGCCTTAGCAAAACAAATATCAGAAAAAAAGGGAGAGGACAGTTGTTGGGAGGCCACATTTCATTGATGTACAAAAACAGATGGTAGGTATATATAAAAATACAGATATACAGAAATATCTATAAACATATATATCCTTACAGTCTTATAAACATCGGAACTCTTTTTTTCATGGTTTTTTGCATATTATGGCTCCCACTTGGTCCATCTGGTCCAGCGTGACAATCCAAGCTGCTGGGAAATGGCTTGGCCAGACCAGCCTGGTGCTGCAACACATCACCAATGGAAGCTGCCTTTCCCCGCTGGGAAAAATCGGGCCAAAATTCGGATAAAGCAGTGCCAAGTGATACTTGCTTTCCTGGGTGGAAGGTGACTCAGGGAAAAGCAGAATTTCATGAGAAGAATGGAGGCAAACAACAAGTCGGGTAGCAGGTCAATCAGTAAAACATCGTCAGCGTCAAGATTGATGGCATCATCTGGACATGTTGAGAAGATTCCAAAGTGTTCTTCTGAAATCTTGCACAGGAACCGTGGGCTGTAGGCTGAGACATTGCACGAAGGAGGCAATGCAATAAAGGTCCAGCGCTCAGCTTCATCAAAGGCATAGCCTTGTCACTGGTGGTTGGTGGCTAATTCAATCCAAATTCTTCAAAACCACCGGGTTTTCATAGCAAATCCAGCAATCCAGTCACTCCATCAAATTTTCCAAATATCAGGGGGGCTGGTTTCCTTGGAGTGACCATACATTCTGCAAGCCGGTCCAGGTGGCCTTCCTAAAACCTATGCTATTTACACAGGTTCGACATCGCCCAGCCGCAAATCCATGAATCCTGGGATTTTCAAGATCTGAAAAAAACTCAAAATGATATACTTCTAGATATCTTCTGATTCTTGCGGGGGGGCATGCCATAATAATTTGTCAATTTGCCCCCTGATTCTCATTTTTTCCAATATTTTTCATGGTGTCCCTTCAGGATGTCGATTTCATCCACGAAACCGTTTGATCAGAGATGGGAAGTCCATGACATACCCCGATACGGCCACATGTGGCACTGCACAAGAATTCACCACGACTTCCCAGGCGTCGATCCCAAACCGCAACCTGAGAAAATCTCATTGGGGCAACTGGTTGGAGCAAACTAACCCAAGAAATCCATATAGTAGATATGTGTTTATAATGTATATAGGATCAGTATAGATTCCCATAGATATTCCCCAAATATCTCAAAAATCATGAAAAATCCATCTAAGCACCCTACCTGTGCACCCAACACCAAGCCCTTGTTGTCAAAGTCGTTCAGTTTGGCACGGACCTTCTGCTCCAGGACAGTTTGACCTTAGCACGTGAAATGCAGCGCACAGTGAAAGTCAATAGGGTTCCCTTTAAAAAAACGAATCGATTATCTGCCCACCACTGTTTCGGGGTTTTGGATGGTTTTGGCAACCCGCCATGTGTTCGTGAAATTGCTTGTCAAAGTTGCAGCTACTTCAGTCTAAACCTCTCAACTCAAGGTAGGTCAATGGACCAATGGATTTGGTTTTGTGTAGTAACACCCCCCTAAGTTCAACATAGCTCCTGAAAAATGGTGGTTGGAAGACTATACTTTCCTAGTGTTAATGTAACTTTTCAGGGGCTATAGCGGCTATATACGTTAAAACTTCGGGGATCCTCGGTAACACCTATCCATCCACCCTCAAGAAACCTGGAGGGCCCGGAAGTGCAGTGGCAGGATTCCAGGATCCTCGAGCTCCCAGCAGTGGCATACAATTCTCCAACATGATGCTAGCAAAGGGAACCGTGACCTCGCAGGGGTCAAAAGAAACTTTGACCTTCAACCTTGGGATTTTGTTCATTAAAACATTCTAAAAATCTAGAAAAAAATTGATGAACATTATTGATTCATTCTCATGAAAGATCTGTGATGAAAATGGTCAGTTGAGAATCCTACCTCCAACATGCCACAAATGTTTTGAAGCATTTCCAAACCACGAAGGAAGAAAAGGACTACACCAGGAACTTTGCCGATCAATTTGCTTTGATCCTTTCCTTCCTTTCCCTCTTTCTCTTGGTTTTCGGCTTTTTCCTGATGTTCCTGCATTTGCTGAAGGAAGTTGATTTGCGAACTGCTTGGAATCGAATCTCTGAAGAGGAAGGCACATTGACTCATTGAACCTTCAATGAACGTAGCAAATTCGGGCAAGTCAGGGTCAGCATCGAACTCAAATCCAAGATCCAGCAGGCTAGAGATGTGAAGCTGTCGATCTTGCGAAAGCACACTGACGATCCACTTGGCAGCTGCAAGTCTCTCTTCCACAGTCAGGCGTTTGACAATTCCTCAGTTTTTTTGGTGCCATGTTCATAGGCCACAAATGGCCACAGTCAGTGATAACATCACTCATCTTTTTTGTTTTACATGTTACTTACCCACCTGTCCAACACCAAATTTCCAGTAAACCCAACTCACAGGTTGCATCTTTTCATCATAGTCATATACTGCTTGCAGCTGCAAGAATCCCCAATCCAGCAAGACAGGCCGAACCTCTTTCGCATTTTTTCCACCAGGAACTTGTTGTACAAAGACATTGCCTGGATGTGGATCTCCGTGAATAAGGCCCTCTTCAAAAACCAATAAGGCAAAGGCATGAACCAAATTTCGTGCGAGTCCTTCACGATCTGCACCATAGGGCATACGATCCAAGTCAGTAATTTTCCAACCCTCGATGAAGACCATGGTTAAAACTCTTTGGGAACACAAATCTTGAAGAGGTTCTGGGCAAACCACATCAACAGAATTGCGTCTCAAGGCTTTGGATGCTTGCAATGCATTCTTCGCTTCCAG
Source organism: Breviolum minutum Mf 1.05b.01 (assembly GCA_000507305.1). NCBI lineage: Eukaryota > Dinophyceae > Suessiales > Symbiodiniaceae > Breviolum > Breviolum minutum. The sequence continues at coordinate 84,400 of DF240616.1, read as the reverse complement.
TTGGAAGTCAACTTCCTCTTTGGCTGCACGTCGCCATTCTCGAATTAAGTCCTGACATCTTGGACACCCAGGTGCAGCGATGAGGTTCTTCGCAAAATCAGACATAAAAAAGACAGGAAGAGTATTCGCCCCAGTGACTTGTGCCTTCTGTATTCACCATCAAAATCGATACTTGGCTAGTTTAGGCAACATCAAGTGACATGTGTTGAACTGTGACAAGTAATTGTTCACAAAAAAACACACCACATCATTTTCGCAGAGTCACCCTAAAATCTGGAGCACCCTTATGGAGCTTCATCATCTGACCCGCAATAAACTCGATGGTTACCAGGTCAGTCTTCATCAAACTTCCAACTCCATGGTGCTGGACTTTCACGCAAACCTCCCATGACGATGAATTTTGGATGTGGAATCCTGAAGAATCATCATTGCCATCTGTAAAATGGCTGTTTGTCACCGATAAAAAGTGGAAAAAAATTGTTGTGAATTTTTTCGTGGGTTCAAGGATTGAATGACTAGGAAGGGATGTCAAAGATGTTGAAGCAACCCTTCGTCCGAAGCGCGAATTACAATGATCTCCCCATCAGTCGAGATGTGTTTCCTCAAACCGCCATCCCTTCCCGGCTCGCCTTTTGACCAGAACTTCTAAGATATGCCACGTGAGCCTGGACAGAATGTGGTTGAAGATTTTGAAGGTGTGGTAAAAAAAATATATAAATTCCTAGGATGTCACATTGTGTCTCATTGACATGGCTTTTTGCTGGTCCGTCCTGGCCAACACTTGCTGATGCAATGGGTCGCTGCCCAAAATCACGAAAGAGTTCTTCTAAAGGTCTGCCCAAGCCAGTGCGGATGGTTCGGACAACTTCCTGCAAGAAATCTTGTGACAAAGGCAAAAAAAAGACTATGGATATGTTGATCTTGTGTTTTTTGGAACTTGGACAAAGGCATTTTAGATCCTGATTTCAGGGAATCCAAAGGCTTGGGGGGGATCCCTAGCACCAACATCAAACAAATGAAGAAAACAGTGCATTTCCCCTTTTGTTGGTCCGAAAGCTGGGCCTATGAAGAGGTGCCACGTGCCATAAGAGGCNGATGTTCTTGTTCCTTGCACTTGCGCACATGTTGGATGCTACGCAAGATGCTGGGCTGGGTGGGGGGATGTTAATGTTCCTTGCACTTGCACACATGTTGGATGCTACGCATATGGCACCATATCAAAAAATGCATCCCTCGAAGCTTGAAAAATCGGGATCCACAAGGCTACCTTAATCAGAAAGATTTGATGCAGTATGTGCATCGATGGCAATGGCGCCGATCTTGTGACATTGATTTGTTCACAAGTTTGGGTCAAGCCTGTAAAAAGTTGCGCAGATAGCCTTGGAAACTTTTGCCCCGAAAAAGTGCTGTCCCAAAAATGCTTGCCGCTGTGGCGAAACGTACGAAACTGACATTTTTCGATGACCTTTACAGAAGTTTAGCGTCTAATTGGGACAAGTCTAAGAAGAAAAACATCAAAAAACCCACAGTTTCTGCCAGTGTGCATTCCAAACTCTGGATGACAATGTCTTGAAACGCACGGCCCCTTGGAGAACGTGACGCCTATGAAGACCATCAAACAAACTTGAAGACCAACAGGGAAATACATTCTCGCCTAGCTTGAAGATCATGAATGTACTGTTGCGAAATGCTGATCTTCGTCCAGGTCACAGCACTGCTGGTGGCATCTGGCCCGAAGATCAGCTTGCCAAAGCTCTTTTTGTGGCGATGTTTGCAAACAAAGCTATGGTATATATCTATGGTATATTTGGTATCTAAATCTGCCTGAATTGGGACATTTCACCAACCAAGACCAAAATCTATTCATCTAAACCAATTACAGTCTCGTTTTTCGGTGGTTTCTTTGGGTCCCACTATATTTTTACCTTTTGCAAAAATCCTATGCCAAAAAGCCGTGAAGTGGGTGTTTCCAAAAATAGGGGTACTCCAAAATGGATGGTGAAAATAACGGAAAACCCTATTAAAAAAAGGATGATTTGGGAGGAAAATCCCCTATTTTTGGAAACACCCAAGTATCATCAGTCCCCTCCTGATAGTTGGAGATTGGGAGCTCATCCTGTAAGTCTCGCAGCTCTTCAACCCAGGGTGCTGGTAAGCTGCCAGCTTTTGTTGAAGCTGCTTGACCTCAAGGTCAACGGACTCACAGTTATGTGCTTTTTGAAGAACCATAGAGATCACTACATTGGGATTACATGTTACTTTCTGTAGATCTAAATTGTGTATGTATGTATATATATATATATATGTGATATGATTATGATATGTTTACTGTATGAATCTTGTGTGTATGTGGCGTTTGATTCCCCTCAAATGTTTCAATCCCTAAAAATTCAAAAGAAACAAAAGGGTGGCTAAAGAGAGAATTCATGGGGCATTGTCCTATCCAATTGCATCCAATTGCAACAAGGCCACCAAACTTGGTGAGGAATCCACGATACTTCAAGATATGTTGATGTACTAACTTGGCATTCTTCCGGTGCAACTGATTCCATCGTTTCTCCACGATCTCCTTATCCAAGTCTGGCTGGGAAGCAAGCTCATGTTCCTGGCATGCTTCAAGCATTTCGGCGAAGATGTCTATTCATTGGCTATTCATTCCAAAAGAGTGCTTTTCTACATGACATACCATGCACTTCTCATCATGTCAAATTCCACGCCTCAAACAGAAGAAAAATAGTTTGATACTTTGAGATACCGGGTGATACACAAAAGCCTGGAACTGACACCACTATCTTAACATGTTTCTAAAACTTGACTATCTCAACTATGCCGCCAGGATTCGAGTTTCTTCACAGATCTGCTGACACTGTATGCCAAGCGAACGGTTGCTGCGGACCGAGTCAAAAGTGAAACTCTGCCAGTTTTCGCTTTCCATTCCGTCTCCATCACCACCTCTCGTTCGCCAAGTCACCCATGGAAATCGCCAAGTTCGCCAAGCGAATAGGGAGTGTCATGGCAGCGACAAAGGAAAGATAATGAAAAGGTTCAAAGATTTCGGTGAGGTCGGCATTGGGCGGACTGAAACTTGGAGGTTTTGGGCCCGGCAAGCCTTGCCTCAAAGACTGTAAAATGGCTGTTTGTTGCATGTTGTTTCGCTGTCGTTTTTTTATGTCTCGGCCTCCGGTTGTTGAGTCCTGCGATTGGCGTTTGCCATGTCACGAAAAAGCAATAGAAGCTTGACCCCTTCCTTCTCTGAAATGTTCTATCCTTCTGGCACCGCTATCACTATCTCATGGGTTGTACGTACGCCGTGTTTTCTACTAGTATGACGCTGAAGACCTGCAGCAGCAACAAGTGGCCAACTATCTTCAAAACAAAATGATTGCACCATCACAGCTGCCCCCACAAACGAAACACATAAAACAGGTAAGGAAATAAATAGCAGCGAATATCATCAACATCATCTAAGATACTCCCCCGAAAATTAACATGGAACCTGAAAAGACGTCCCTAGAAAAGGAAGCTCCTCTTGGAAACCATCATTTTCAGGTTCCATGTTAAATTTCGGGGAGGTATAATTTGCATGCTTTTCTCAAAACGGCTTGGCACATCATCCGGCAGGAGTTTCCGTTGGCCCGTCAAAATAACAACGCCAGGAAGGCCCGTTCGTACTCTGCCTCGCTGAAGCCTTCACGCTCATCAATGACAGCCACAAGCCCACAAAACTCCTCCAGGCCAATGTCCTCAGAAAACCAAATTGTGTTTGTTCAATAAGATTCATTGTGCATAAGCATCAAACGATATCAAACGCCATCAGACATCATCATCGTCGTCGTCATCGTCATCATCATCATCATGATTCATGATCATCATCTTCTTCTTCATCATCATGATCATCATCTTCTTCATCATCATCAAACATCACCATCAAACATCAGCATCAAACAACATCACACATCATCCATCATCATCCATCATCGTCCATCATCATCCATCATCATCCATCATCATCCATGATCATCCNCATCATCATCATCATCATCATCAACAACATCGTCTTCTTCTTCCTCATCATCATCATCAAACACCACCATCAAACATCACGCATCATCCATTATCATCCATCATCCATCATCATCCATCATCATTCATCATCATCCATCATCATCCATCATCATCCATCATCATCCATCATCATCCATCAACACCACTTCGTAAAGATTGCACCAAACTGCCACATCCAAATCATCCAAGGCCCAAACTCCAGAGTTGTCTCTATCAAACTCCTGTGTAAGCTCTTGGATCACCTCAACAACACGTCTCTTCCCAAAAGGACAAGCTGCAAATAGGGTGAGTGTCAGATCTGTTCCATGCGCCAACAAGAAACAAGCAACGGCCACGCCATGCCACGCCTGTTCCATGGGAGTTATTCCCAAATTGCGAAGAAGAGTGCCCAACTCCTCTGCCTTCCCAAGTTTGAGGGAGGATTTGAGGCGTTTTGTTTGAGGCGCCTTTGATTTCGCTCGCAAGCCACTTGCAACAAAATCTGCATGCCTCAATGGTACCAGAGCCATCCTTATCCAATTCAAAAAAGGCAGTCTCGTATTCTCGGCTTTGACGTTCCACGTAGGCATGCACCTAGGTCAGAGATGACCAGGATGCAACACGTCCTGCTCCCAGCTACTTCCCGGGATTTTACCTAAGCACACAACAAAGACATTGAATTCCTCGAAGCTGAGGGTTGTGAACCTCACAGGCAAAGGCAAAAAGAAACACATTTTTTTACAACGTATACATCCCTGGAACCGCCCTCCAAAACAATGACTTTTCCAATCAAAACAGGGGTCATTTGGGTTTCAGGGCAATAAATGTTTAGTATACTTCAAAAATGAAGATAGAGAATGGATGAGAATGGTGAAATAAGCTGAACTATCATTGCTTGAACATTTCACCATGATGATTGAATGTGATACAATTCCACCTCAGTATCGTTTGACTCCAACGGCCTCGTGACGTTGGACAAGATTGCAGAAACCCAATCCGGCTTGATATGGCGGATACCTGGCCAACACTCTCCACAACTGTCGGCTGCTGCTGCTGTTCCACAAGATCGTCCTAGATATGCAATTATTTGAAGGCGCAATTGCAGTAGCAGTAGAGAAGTGTGAAATCAACATACATCTGTATACATATTGGTTTGAGTAGCATTGGTTTTCGATGCAGTTTCTATCTTCCACATCTTGAAATGAATCCCCAGTGACCAGCTGTTTCAGCCTTGTTCCTTTGCAAAACCTTGAGAAAAAGCTCGGCCTAGAAGCTCCAGGCTCTTTGGCAATGCATCTTTATGCACCTGAAATGTGGCAAAGGATGCCAGTCACCACCAGGATTATTATAGTTCTAGCGGGGGATCCCTATACACCCTCATTTCCACTGTTACTGGGAGGGGGGACAACCCAAGGCAAAAGCATGTGCACCATCTGCCATATGTCATTATGGTTTCTTTTTGTTACTGATTCTACCACCCTTCCCCAAGAAAAAAATTGGTGCAATCTCCCTTCATGCACCTCCCCATCATCAGCCACTCGTTGGAACACCTGGGTTGCAACAAAAATTTGAAAACTTCATAGAACTTTCCCAGATACTCCCAGTAAACACAGTAAACACATCCAAACATGGCGATGTCATATGTAAATTCCTATGAATTTATATTATGGCAATGTCACAAATCAGGCGCCTTCTGTAGCGCATCTTTCTTTGGCATCATCCCAAAAGCCGGTGACAGAAAGTCACCACTGGGCTCCGAGAGATTTTCTAAGCCTCGGCCAAAATGATTCGGGAAACTCCAAATAACCAGAGATGACTTGGCAGTTTGGGAATCACTTGGTGATGCATTTTTTTCCAATCTTGGTGATTTGATTGATAATCTCTTCACATGAAAATCCCAATCTTTCAACTTACTGGGATTATCATATGGATTATGTATATATATATATTTATATATATATAATGTACATACACAGTATATATACCTGAAACCCAAATGACCCTTGTTTTGATTGAAAAAAGATCCAGTTTTGGAGGGTTTAAGCCCCAAAATAGAGGCTCCTTGTGTATCACCTTGAGGTCCCGAGCCCGACATGGAGGTGCCTTCGGTGCCTCCGTATACGGAGGCTTCCTTCACCGACATTTGGTGGAAAATGGTCGACGCACCTTGGTCCATAAATCCGGGATGGGGGTCATGAGTCACAATAGATGGTTATGAGTCATAGTTTTCGGTGTTATATTGGTGTGAAATTATAGCCTTACATACTAATACATCTATATATTATATATATTATATACAAGTAGTACAAATATATCATGATATCATATTATGTGTTACCAAGTATATACTGTATATATGGAAATATAAGTCAAATTTTGGTGATTCATTCTAAGCCAACTTGATCCCATATCTTGGAGGTGTTTTTTCATGATGCAAATTCACATAAGCATCTTGGTGCCCTCGCCAGGTGTCGTTGCACCTCGTGGTGTCTCGCCAGGCAAGGTTGGTACAGCACCGACCTGCATGGTGCCAAGCATCCTTCCACTTGAGCCCTGCCGGGTATATCATGATATAGCTTAATATTGAACATTATTGAACATGAATCAACACAATGACTCTATAACTATCAATTTGACTGATTCATAGCAGTTGTGTGTGTGTCAAGGTCTGTTATGACTTCCAGCAGACTCTAGCACCAAGCAGCGATGCGGTTTTTAATCAAACAGCTACCGCACTCCCGAGAAGCTCTGATACGAAACCATAACGGTAAACCAACCAACCGTGCGCGGCGGCCAAACCTTTCTCTCTGATTGAGTGTCTGTTCCCACTTTCTTGCCAATCGTACCTCAGGGTTGAAAGGTGGTGGAAAACGGGGTCTTCAGGTCCAAAAAAATCCCTCGGAACCAACTGATTTTGACATATTTGACGACACCAAAAGTTCCTCTCAGCTACCAACTCGTAAGATCAAGCTGCGCACCTTTGAGAAGCTGCAAAGCTCCACGTCTGCCCTGAGGATTCTCAGGAAAAGTGGAAGATGTTGAACCATCATGTTTCCCCCTTTTTCCGTATACATTGGAAAAATGCCCAAAAAAAAACAAAAAAAAATCCACCAAACCGGGCCCTGATGTTTTTGTTTTTTGCCATTTAACCAGAAAGGGCGGCAGAAATGGGCAATTTTTAGCATTGAATGTTGCCAAGTCACGGCTGCCACGGTTTTCACACTCTCTAAAGGCCTTCCGAACCGCAGTTTCCGCCGAGAAAAAAAGACGACTTCCAAAAGGTCAGTGAAAAACTACGGCTTTTTCAGATGTTTGTAACGAATCATTGACCTGACATCATCCTCAGACTCTCCATCTGCAGAGCCTGCAAGGGATGACATGGGATGACATAAGTAACACATCGCATGCTGCAATCAAATCGGCCAGTGAAATCACTGTCACATCACTAACTTACCACATCCATCCACACTCGCCTGCGAGTGCCTTTTCAAGCTGACGCATCTCTTCATCCAAGTCTCGTTTCTTGGGCTTGACCAAAGGTGGTGGAACCGGTGCAAACTGCTTGGGAAAGGCCAACGGCCTGGCGTCGCTACCTGAGAACAGTGAATTGGTACATAAGGAAAAGATGTATACACGTAGCGTATACGCTTGATGTGGAAATGAATCGATAAAGATGATAAGGATACTTGAAATAGATGTAATGACAGGGATGGATGGTTGGTTGGCTTTTTTGCTGTATAGATCTAGGGGTGGAATGTTGTAGACCTTGTCACATGTTTGAGCTTTTCAATTTACGTGCCGTCAAGATTTGTGGTTCTCCAGAAACGACCCCTATTGTTTCGCATTTTTGAGTTTCTGGGCATCGTTTTCCTTCCTTTTGAATGATTTCGTTCAAATCCGAGATATCCATGATCACTGCGTGTCTACTTTATCAACTCAAATCTTGGAGGAATGTTCAAGAATGCTTGCTTCAGTGCCTACTCTACTTAGTTAGAAGTATTGTCTGATGTTGGGTCATTGCAAGCCTTTGCCATCTGCCATGTCATGTCGATGCTGCGTCGCGTTGCATGATATTGCATGCACGCATGAATCTGAAGAAAGAAGTCGTTGCAGCCTTTGCATTAGCTTGCTTGTGAAAAAATCAACCCGAGTGACACGGAAAAGATATATAACAGAAATGATTGATGACTACATGGAATATATGAAATACAATGAAATACATGGAATACCAATGGAATACCCCCGGTATCATAGGTAGGCATAACATTGTTAGCTACAATGCAGGCTCACAAATTCAGATCCGGATTGCGACGCAACATGTGCTGAAAGGTACTGCCTGTAGCAAGCCTGTAAAATTGAGATGTAAGTATATATTTTCATTTTAGACATGCATATTGTAGAAACACGTGCCTTTAATTTTTTTGTGATCATTATCATGGTTTCATAGAATCTGTATATTCTATGTATATAGTTTTATTCGATTTCCCGACTACACACATTCCCTTCATCTCCTCTTTCGAAACATGCCTTCTCCGAATAGCGGTCGGCAAGCCATTCGGGCACGCAGCCGGCTCTTCTGGTACGAGGTGACCCAGTTGTGCATCAAAGTAGTGAAGCATTGTTGCAGCTTTCCATCATCGCCCCCTGCTTGCTTCTCCAAGAAGTCTTGCTGCTGAAAAAGTATGCTTTGGCCCCCGAGCATGGCATCTGCCTCAAAGTGGCTGGCATCATTTGAATTTTTGAAAACTGGTGCGGATTGTGGACGTGATCGTTTTTGGCCAATGTCCATGAGGCTGGCATGAGGTTTCTCTGACATTGCAGAAGGATGTACCCAACCCTGTTCAAGTTCAGACTCCAGTCGTGCAGAGGGTCCACTGGAAGTAGCTGAAGTTGGTCTAGCGGACTGTGGCCGTGCTGAGACTGGACGTGCTGAAGCTGGTCGAGCTGAGGATGGTCGGGCTGAAGCTGGTCGAGCTGAGGATGGTCTTGATGGAGGTCGGGCTGATGGAGCTGACGCTGGACGAGTGGATGGCCTTGTCGGCTTTATAGGACCAGGTCTTGCAGATGAAGGACGAGGAGTGACTAGTGCTGCCTTCGCTGATGCTGGTCGTGTTGGTCGCGCATGGTTGTAAGGAGACTTTGGGTGAAAGTCTTTGGCACACTGTGCTGAATGAGGTCGTTCTACGGGCAGCCTTCGAGGGCCATATGGCCACGCTGTTGGACCAAATTCGCCTGCGCCAAAAAGGCACAGGATAGGTGGTGAAAGGATCAACGTAGCCAAGTTCTATAGCTGCACAATGCATGTGACGGCACAAAATAGATGATTCATGATGATTCATAGATGTATATGATGTATCCAATATTTATTGCTGAGGCTGAATCTATTCGATACATCATGATGATTCATGCATTCATGTTATAATATTTCATCTCATCAATCTCCCGATATCTTCTGATGAAGCATGACTAGCAGGGATCTGTTTGGCCCTGCATGTCCATCTAGCATCCTCTGCCTCTGGAACGTGACCCATGTGGCACTGGCCGTCTTCTCCTCGGGCCTCAACAAAAACTTCGTATAAGAGAGGTACGGTTGTGTATGTGGCACCTGCAGTATCAAATCTCTATAAATCTTGTGACTAATTGTCATGAGGTAGCATTCACATGTCATTGTGACACGGGCCCCTGCACAGGCATCAGCGCGACTACCACTTCCATTCAGTTCCATTCCCTTTGCATAGTGATGGCAAAAAATAAAGGTAGCAGGACTTGCCATCTTCGCAGAAAAAATGTTTCACTTTAAGACGTTTGCCGAACTTTAGCCGTCTCCATTCCATGTCGGACTTTCGGACAAATGAATTGGATAATTGGACGTCCCCGTATGTACGTGACTTCGCCAAGTCCGTATGAAAAAAACGGTTCACCCCCGCAGCAGAAACAAAGAAAATCACGGCAAACGGGATTACTCACTACACAATAAAAGAAAATTGTCAGAGTAAAGTCATGGTGGTGGTAAATTATTTTTGTCTAAAATGTCATGGATAGACCTTGTTAATAGTTTGAATTTTGTTTCACCTACCTTCGCCATATTACCATTGAATCATAAGATCCAGGTGTGACAACCTGAACGGTGAAGCTTCACCACCCATCCATGCCTTCTCCACGCCATCGCCACACAGGCTTGGTGGAATGCCATGGTCCCTCGTCATTGAGGCAATCTTCATCGACTTCTGGAACTGCCTGGACGTCAGTTATCCAACGAGGATGATTTCATTCAGGGGTCGACCGTGCTTCATAGTTGTGGCAATATCCAAAATATGGTGACATACTAATGACTCGTGACAATGAATGATACAGCGATATTGCAGTGATATACCGTAACATGATGACGACTCCATTTCATCAATTGAATCAATTGGAAAACAGCAACATCATTGGATATAGCAGTAACCCGCCAATCTCTCAAGCAATAGGGCGACCACCGTGAAGTGTTCATCTTACGACATACTTGTCACTTGTATATGTGTAAAGAGATATATGTACATGTTAAATACACTATGCAAATAATATGAATAGAACATATAATATAAAATGATATTATACAAAAACATCCCGCCGGGCCTGAAACTGTCGTCACGAAACGGCGTTTTTTCTCTTCACTGGTTTGGACATGTGTGAAGTATGTACCGCGGCAGTCCGTTGAGTAGCACTTTGAACACGAGTTACATTACAGGTTTGGACATGTGTGAAGTATGTACCGAAGCAGTCCGCTGCGTAGCACTTTGAACA
>DF240616.1:0-73476 GCA_000507305.1 Breviolum minutum Mf 1.05b.01 | reverse complement strand
CGCAGCACTTTGAACACGAGTTACATTACAGGTTTGGACATGTGTGAAGTACGTAAGCAGTCCATTCCCTAGCACTTTGAACACGAGTTACATTACAGGTTTGGACATGTGTGAAGTATGTACCCAAGCAGTCCATTCCGTAGCCCTTTCAAAACGAACTTCAGTTAAAAAACACAAAAACACTACCGCGGTTTTGGGCCCGCTGGCAAAAACATGATATACAAAATAAAAACAATATGAAACAATATCTATGTATAGCAATAGTATGAAATATGTGATATTTGATCATATACTGTAAGATAGTATACTGTATGTATCTAAATTGACATATGTTTGCAAATTTCGTTCATGTGCAAAACTAAGCCATGGCCTGGCCATGTTAGGATCCAACAAGATTGTGCTGCCAAACATGTTTTTCGGCTAATAAGTTGTCTATTTTCAATACAGGTAATTACATGCATATCATATAATATATAGTGCATGTAGTAGTACAATCATCATGTCTAAACAACATGTATACTGTATACAGTAATGATCAGTATCAGTAATAGTATTATACGTGCAGGGTAGTATCATTTCCCTTCGTGAGCCCGATGCCGTAGCACCCCCGCAGCTCCTCTTCCAATTCTTCTAGAGTCCCCTGCACGTCTAGGGAAGGCTTTTGCCGCTCCTGATTTGGATGAAGCCATATTGAAACCAAAATGCTGAAAAAGTTTTTCGGAAGGCGGTCAATCCAGGTTGCCGACCTGAACTTTCATTGTATCATTAGTATATATTCATATGCTCCAAGACTCGAAACAAATTCTACTAATTTTACCCTCAAAAGACCCTCAGCCTAAGCTTGGTGTACCCAGCTATGGCCGCTATGAAGCAAAAACAGGTTGCTGTCAGCCTCCGCCCTACGCAACAACAAGCAAATTCCACCAGGGACAGGACGACAACCTGAGTCGAAAAATTCGTCAAAGTTGAGTCTATGGGGGTTTCCTAAAATGGTGGTACCAAACAACCATGGGTTTTCCTACTAAAAATGATCATTTTAGGGTGTTTTGGGGGTACCACTATTTTTGGAAACACCCCTATGAAAGCAGAAATGATGCGAATGTGGCATTCAATAATGACATGCGAGAATTCCATCCCAAGCTTTGCACAAGTTTTGCATAGTTTTGGCTGCAATCTGGGGATGCAACTGACATATTTGTCGTTCTCCGCAATAGCTGGCATTGATGCCCCTTCTGCTACAAACAATTCGTACCTACATACATCATGCAATTGCACCAAGTCAAACCACAAACATCATCGGGTGGCATTTCTCTCTTCAAATCAAATTCTGGTGTTCCCTTGCATCCATGCTCACTCTGCATCAGAGTGTTCGGAATCCATGGCTGCGCTTGATCGCTGACACCTGAATCAAATTGGACCGAAGCATTAGCTACAACCCGCTTGAAACACTTTTTCATTCATACCCTGTTTTTTCTTAGGGGCCGCACCCTTCAGCATCTGAGCAAGTCGTATCAGAACCCGTGTCCTTGGATCCAAGCATGGCACAGTGCCAGAAATTGCACAAACCATCCTTCAAAATCGAAACTCCCCTTGCCTGCATGTTCGTCCGGGACGGACGTGGATGTCTTCGTTTTCCATTTGAAGCCGATTTGGTACTTCCAAACCTGCTGGCTGCATGTTGCGGGAAGCCCCCAACACCAAACTTTATACCTCTCTTAAACAACCCCACCTGACGCGAGCCCGAATATTTCCAGCACCTCTGGACCTTCCATCTGCGTGACCTCACCCACGGTGATCCAATCGGAGAACCCAGGAGAAAAACCAACTGACCATCAAATTATAGCAATTCATCTGTTTAAAAAAAACCTAGGCCTGGCGGTCTTGGAGCGGAAACGGTCCGAGGCATGTCTGGAAAGTTCTAACGGCACCTCCATAAAAAAAAGCAGTGGTTTTTGGTGGCTGCTTCTGGCCAATGCTAGACCGAAAATCAACTTACTTTGTTTCTCACAAAAAAAAGCAAGGCACCAAATAGCGCATGCGGCTCGGGAAGAAATGTGTGCGGGCAGAAAAGTTTGTTCTTTGTAAAATGGGTGTGGTGCTATGATGCAACGGTTTACCGTTGAAATCTGGCGCTTTCATGTAAAATGTGTTTTTGCTGTATTGTGATGGTTCATACCTGTTGGATGTTGGTCATGTACCTAATTATAACTATAGCTCATGGGATGGCATGGATGATGTTTACACCCTTTCACACACTCTCCCTCTCTGCCCTCAACTTGAGGTTGAGCCCGGAGGAATCACATGGGCACCCTGAGATTATCCAAACAAATTTGTCACACAATTTTGAAGCAAAAATGATGCCATTCGAGAAAATTCATCCGGAAGGAAAGGATGAAAACTTCTTCTTGGGCACTGGGTGCCTAAGTCAACTTTCAAACAACTCCATGTATCGCCCTTCCGTTTTTGTCCATGGATTTCTGGGATCTTTTCAAATGTCTCGAATTGGTGCACGGCAACGCATCAATCCATCTCATTTCACTTCCTGCAATTTAATTTTTGTTTGCACATGCAACTCTAATCAAAAAGCAACAGGATTGATGCGCGGCATGAATCGATTGGGGAAGTTGCACATGTCCCCAGTGACCATCTTTGGTTGTGGAATTAAGCCAAGGCTTTTGAAACCCGGCCATGTGTCTTTCTACAAAGGGTGATTGTCCACCCAAAGGTCGCTAGCAGCAGAACGTTGGCTGCTTAGCAACAAGTAATTACAGTTTGAATCTCTTAATTTCTCATCAGCAGAGATTTCAACATGGCTCCGACAGTCCTGTTGGTGTTTCAATGTGTGAAGAGATCCAAACCCGGGGATGTCTCAGAATACCCCATTGGGGACTGCCGAATCATGCCGACAAGCGTCCTCAGTGCGGCGCGGGTTCCCAGCAATCTAGGACTCGTAAAAAACCATCCCAAAAAAAACGTCGAAGTGAGTAAAATTGCAGCAAATCAAACCAAAAAAGGTTTGTAAAATAAGAAAAGGCGCAACTTCAAAATGACAATTCACAACACATGAAGGAAACCCTGCATTTTTTTGACACCTGGACATGACACGGTCCAAAAAATCTAAGGTTCTTACCTTTCATCGGTGTTGGCACACGTAAAGGACTGAGGTCCAACATTTTGGTTTCAACGTCTTTCAGGCTTGGCATTACCAGCTGTTCTTCATTGGCCAACTGAGCCGTTGCCGCAACCTGACAATCAAAATGGATGGCGATTGGTGAGATCAAACATGAAAAACGTCACAAAACATTCGACTCATTTTACCGGCAGTTCATTCGTACTTCTGAGAATCTTGTTGTGAAGGACACAGAAATTATCATCAAAAAGATCCTGATAGCATCGTCCGGAACAAACATCTCCTTGACTCTCTGATAGTGACTCCTTAGTATCTCCTAGTCCACCTTTCAATTAAACCACCATTAAAACACGGTGCCACCAACCCACCGGACATTCGGACCTCCAAAGTCATAACTTCACCAGCGCCCATCGTTGAAGTTGGCGCATCGAGCGGCGATTCAACCGCCTGCGTCGACTGACAGCTGCAAAAAAGGATGGCTCGGGAAAAGCTATAGTTCCATGTCTTTCCTGTCAATCTTAGGCCATGTTGATTGATGTGTGTCTGATTTTTTCCGTTATGTTCAATAAAGTATCCATGATTATCATTGATTGTCCATGCAGCATCTTCTGTGTTTCAGTGACAGACAGAGGTACAGAAACAACAGAAAACAGATTCGATGATTATTATATGTACTGCAATATAGTATATATTAATGATATAGATAAATACATATATATATATAACTAACACATTATCTGGGCAATTTATCATAAATCCTGAACCTGAATCGCCATTTTGGGTAGGATTCCCTTACAATCACTACAATTTAAGGTGACGTCGGCTGAGGACGTTAACCCTCACCAGCCTCGATTGTGGTTCCACACTGACCAGGAATGGAACTTCCAGAGATCCAATCTGCGAGTTGCTGCAGCACCTGAGATCCAACACCGAACTCACCAGTTGAGGTTGGTAGTTGACATGTTGAAATCCCCCATGATTTACAAGATTTTCTGATACAGTTGAGGTTGACATGTTGAAATCCCCCATGATTTACAAGGTTTTCTGATACAGTTGAGGTGGACATGTTGAAATCCCCCATGATTTACAAGGTTTTCTGATACAGTTGAGGTTGACATGTTGAAATCCCCCATGATTTACAAGGGGACCCCTCCTCCCATATGAAAAATGGGCGTATCTCCAATTGCAGTTACCTATATCAAAATACAGCTATTTTTCACTGAACAATGATAATGGAATAAAGATGGAGAAAGAGTCGCAAAACTCAACAGAAAAAAAAAAAAACACTACTCCGCCTCGTTGAGAGATTGAAGTCTCGCATTGATATCTGCCTCAACACTTCGAACTCTGGCAAAAAATCCATATGTGACTGGGTGCTTCGTATACATACGGCATTCAAAATGTCAAAAAAAAACTGAGATCATCCGAGGTATGCCAAGATTGAAGAAACACTGTCACCGTGAACGGTGCTTTAAGTATGCCTTAGTCAACACAACTCTTGCAGCCTTAGTTTGCTAGTTGGAACCGACTCATAGACTTGACCGACGGAGAAAGATGTTGATACATTTGTGCAAAAGACAACTTGCAATTTCCATCCTTTGGAATCTCATGAAACCCAGCATGACCTTTCGTTAGTGAAAACTCCATGGCGCCTCCTTTCGCTGATGCTCCTCAAGACTTGCTTTACTTGCTGGCAAACCATCAGCGGCTTTTGCTGCACTTGCAGCGCTTGTCTCCTGCATTTCCATACCAAATGCAGTATTCAAGAATCACATCTGAGATACATTAAGCATCTGAGACATTCTGAGACTATGTTTATAAGCACATCATTAAAAACAAATCAGGAAAAACAAAACGAAAGACTTTGAGAAACAGAAAATGCAGTGTACCTTCAGTTGTAGCTCTTGTGTGTATCTGGGTGTGTTGCCAAGATCTATGCATCATGCTGTCCTGGGCAGCTTTGGCTTCTAGCAACGCCTCCCGGCAAGAATCCAACAATGGTAAGAATCACTCATCCCCGCAATTTCCATTCGAAAGTAAGAGATTCAACAGATCCCAAAACTTGTTTCAGTGCCCTTCCTCCCATAATCATGGTTCAGTGGAAAATGGGTGTATCTCCAATATTAGCTGGATCCTTTCATTTAGTAGGTAATTTTCCACTGAACCATGATTATGGGAGAAAGGGTAAACTCAAAGTGCCGAGAGATAAAAGTCAAACTTTTTAGTGGGCGAATTCATCAAATGACACTAAACTCAAAGGAGCTACTTGGTCCTATGAAATCACCTCAGGTTTGACAATATCTGCATGTCGCACCTGCATTTCATCCTTGGCTCGCTGCTGTGTTCCCATCAAGAGAGACTGGCTGCTCAAAACATCCGCTTGAGCCTAGCAAAAACCAACAGCAACGACAATAAACTGCCATCCCATCATAGGGAAAATGGTGCTACCATTGGGATGGTACCATTAATCAACCCCATATACGCCTTACAAAAGTGGGTGTTTATTGGGTTGTTCACGGTATATCTCCATATATCTCCTATGATCCCAGGAGGGCAAATCCAGCCATCTGTACCTCCATTTCGACTTGTGGACGATGGGCAAGTTCATCATCAGCTGTTGATCGCTGGAGGCACAAGAAGTTGGCAACTCCCTCCACGGCCTTGGGATCTGAAGGCCAAGTGGATGGGATAAAGAAATCCGGCAAAATCACCACCTGGGATAGTATATAAAACCTTGATAAATCAAAGGATATTGACCATATCAACTGGTTAGCAGGATTTCTTAAAATCAACAGTTATGGGCTTCTACTTTCCTACTTCAGTTTCGCTGGGTGCCCTGGCAATAGCATCAAAGTCACTCCTCTCACTTGGACGCTTCTTCAGCGAGACTGTGGCTGCTGTCAGCAAGGAGGATTCGGCACCTGTGTCCAGCATATGTTGCTGCAAAGTAGCGAAGCACTCCCACCACTCCTTACACGCTGGCGCGATGCAACAAAAAAAACCGGAGGGGGGCAAGGGTTGCCAGGTAGTGTTGATATACAAAATCCTGCAAAAGGCTGGTAGATGATCCCATCCCATCATCTTTAGGGATTGATATATCCGGACTTTGCAGCCTTTTGTTCATCAGGCATATCATGGTGCATCACCTACCCCGCTCCTCTTCACACTTCCAAAGACCCTTCGCCATGCACTCCAAGCTCTTCTGAACTGCTACCAATGCCTCCTTTCTCTGCTTGATTTTCTGTGTGTCCTGACATGCCACAACTGGTCAGGTCTACATCGTTTCAAAAGCAACTGATGTGGTTTTTGAAAGAAAATGCCTGGACTCACTTTCAGCGAGGCCAACTTGACACTCCTCCAAGGCCAATTTTGCTTTCTCCGCATGCTCCGTCAAGTCCTCTCCAAGGCAACGCGCAACCGGAACGATGATTTTTCCACCATCGCCACCAGGACATGTTGACAAGGCCGTGCTCCGCTGCGATTGACTGGCCCGTGATTTTTTAAGGATGAATAGATAATTCACAGTATTTTGCAGAAGCCTGGTGTATTAAGCTAGACTTGGAAGTGGCCATAGGTCCTTCTCGATTTCACATATTTCGCTTTCCGTTTCCTTTGCTACAGCCTGACATGGGGGCCGACAGGGGGTGCGATGATGGGATCTGCAAATTGCGGTGCATGGAGACACTTGATCTCAGAATCTATGCGCCATCTGTGCCAAAAAACTCATGTACGAATGATTGAATGACTATTCTAAAGGTTCTCTCAGAAAAAGTCTTTGATCCACATCACACCTCAGCCTTCTCTGCCAATTCTTTGGCTGCAGCAGCTTCTGACTGAGCAGCCATTACTTCTGTCTCCTTCACAAAGAAAAGGGATCCCTTCCAACTGGACATCCCATAACCACACCTTGAGCCACAGGACAACTCCGATCACTGTGCGAAAAAAACTCGTCCTTCCCATTGAGCTCCATCTGAGCAAGAACAAGATCTTCCTGACCAGCAGCGTCACCAGAGGAAAAAGAAACAGAACTCACTAAGTACACTTCTTCTGTGTGGGTTATCTTGTATTGTTGCTTAACTAATAACACTGCAACAAACTGTTCATTTCAATCTTGGACGCATGATCGAAAATTTGGCCCCGCCTTCCTCGCTTGCCGCATAAGCTCCAACTTTGCACGTCCGTCTGACAGCGCGTCACGCACGAGTTCCAATTGCCGCACCTGCTTTCGACAACTTCAGGCAACAAAAAAAACTTGCTTCCAAGTACCTTCGTGATCTCTGTATCTTTTTGCCATGTTTTTTTTACCCAAGTTCTTCATTACTGTTTTGTTTTTTAAAAGAAAACCATGGAAAACGTTTCAAAAACATCTCTACCCGCCTGGTGCGGATGAAGCCTTAGAAATGCTTGCCGAAAATGCGGCCGACCTACGAGATCTGCTCATCTTATTTTTTAGATAATCCACATATATCCACATAATATTACTTGGATATTAGTGATAATATGTCATGGAATTTATTAAGAATAATGACAATGTTTTGAAAGAAAGAGAGAGAGAAAGAAAAAACGTCTCTCATGTGAGGGTTCTGGTCTGTCAAGTTTCTATCAAAATTTGCAACAAACCAAAACATCTCTACTAAGCCCAAGAAGCCCTGGAGCATCTTGCAAGGAGAGAGAATGATGAAGACTGTCCTGGGCATGGAAAATGTGTTCCTATGAATTGTGTATGGCTTGCTGTTGAAATGAATGGACTAAGCCCATGGGAGCCAAACTTCACCGAGGCGTTTCTAAACTTGTTTAACAAATATGGGGATCATAGTGTGGCATCATGTATGTATGGAATTATATACAAAACTGTCATTGTGCAGGAACATGTATCTTATAGGTTTTGTAAATCTGCATATACATAGATGCATCTGTCATGCGTCTATCATGCATCTATGTTTAGTACTGCAAGCACTTGAATGTTGCATGAAGTTGGACTGCAAACAAGCATCAATGAGCATTTGACGAACGGTTTTTGGGCAATCTTCAAGTCTTAGGATTTCCTGCCAGCTGCCAGCTGCATGAGAAGTGGTTTTTCTCGGTGTAACTTGCCACCACTGTTCAAAGATCTTGCTTTATCAAACAGCGAAATCTTCACCAAATACGGCTTCAAAAAAACTAGCACCTCAAACCAAATAAATGCCAACTCAAAAATCCTTCACCAAAAACCAATGGTAAATCACAATTGTTTGGCCAATCATCCCCTTCAATTTTTATGACACCTTAGCCCGCCTTGCCCGGTGCCAACTTTGGGCCGTTTCAAACTGACAGGCCGGCATTTTCTACGATGGAAATTTTAAGGATGCAACCGATGGCGCCACGAAGTCTGGCACGAATTTGCCATGTGCATTTTGCACTTCAGCACGTGTGGTTACTCCGGAAAGCACCAGCAGAGTTTGCATGCCTGCACAAAAAAATCCTAGAAAGAGGATGGATGGTATATTATATGTGTGTTATATATCATATGTCTGTATGGTACTTAATTATGCAATATAATGTGATACCATATAATTAATGGTAAATAATGCAACATCATGCAACATACTGATACCAGACATACAGAACACCTCCAAGACTCCCATGAATGTGCAAGCTTTGAATCTGCAATCTTCAAGCACCAAAACGTGACAAAAGCCTGCAGAATTCCCAAAGGCGATATCTGTATCAAGTCCTAAAGCAGCAGTGGAGCGAAACTGGTGAATTCGTTGGATGCCATCCTTCAATCTATTCAAATCGACAAGATTCAGGTAATGGCTAATTGTTGGTTTGGGGCCCGGTGGTTTGGGATTCCCAGGGTGCCCTACATAACACTCCCT
This sequence comes from Breviolum minutum Mf 1.05b.01, assembly GCA_000507305.1. Classification (NCBI taxonomy): domain Eukaryota; class Dinophyceae; order Suessiales; family Symbiodiniaceae; genus Breviolum; species Breviolum minutum. The sequence goes on along the minus strand of DF240616.1, from coordinate 64,488 downwards.
TTCATAAGGGGATCCAAACCAATCCAAACCACCAACCTCAACGAAAGATTTCAAAAAAAAAATATATGGCCATGGAAAATTGGAAAAAGCCAAGATGAACAGATTCGAAGGTCCGGAAAAAAAACATGCAGCAACATGCGGTTCGTCCAAGCACAGCAACAACATGTTGCTAAGTTTCTGCAAGTTTCGATCACCCACCATGACCATTTTCCCATAAGGAAGAGAATCAAAGGACTTGCGAATCAAATCTGCAAATTCCAGACTCGGTTTGCCTTCGTTGGCAGAACTTGACAAGCAAACAAACTTCTCACACGCCTTTTAAACACGAGTCAATTACCCTTACCATCCATTTATGGTAAATTTGCCTACATTTACCATAATTACCATAAAAATCAACCATCCATGTAGGCTAAATATACCAGTCCCATGGATGCTATGCTAATCTTGCAACAAGCTCAACCCTTGCCTGCGACAGCGTCTGCAAAGGGCGGGAAACGTCGTCCAGCAGCAGCAGCCACTGCCATCAGCACTGAACCAGCACCAGGAAATTGGTGCTTGCTTCTTCCAGGTCCAACTTGACCAAACAGATCCTAAGTGACACAGAAGATTCTGCCAGGCTGACATCAAGGGTATCCTTCTGATAATTTCCACAGAAGATTCAACCAACTTCCAACCATCCAATCATCCAATCATCCAATCATCCAAGGAACATCATTCGATGCAAAGAGGGGACAACCATTCCTTACGAGGTAAGAAGCGATGGTCACTTTGTAGTAGTTCAGGTGCTGATCCAAGCCTCCAGGGTTCAAATGATGACATCACATTGGGGTGTGTCTCAAAATGAAGGAAATCCCCCCGAATTCAATGAGTTCCCAAAACGGTTTTTTCAGATGTTTAAAGAAAACCACACTCAAGTGGAACCCAAAGTGGAACGTATTAATTTTGAAGAATTTTTTGGGGTCCCCTCATGTGAGTCCCCAATTACAAAATGACTTCAAACAATGCGCGTGTCCAAGGGCAGGGCCACAAACCACCGCTCCAGTACCTAACGAAACAGGTGAAATTTCGACCAGATTCTGCACACAAAACTTGTTGAAATTGCTTGTAACTTGTTTCAATTATATCATCTGTGAAATTGACCGGCCAGTTTCAAGCACTTGTTTCAAATATATCCTTTCAGTGCATTTAATTATATAACTTGTTCACAACTAAACACTCAAAAGCTGCTAAAAACTCCACTTGGTTCTTGAGATGATCATATGATATTATGATGTCATATTCGTCACAAACGTCATCCAAGCTGCTGTTGAGATTGAGGCGCCTTGGCTGGAAAGTATCTTGAAGCATGATGCTGACTTCTTTCGTCATAAAATGGGTGAAATTTTATATGAACCAAGGTTCTCTAGAGCTGCTGTAGTATCTTGCAAGGACTTCCCTGCGGAAATTCACTCCACCAAAAGTCTCAACACATCTTGGGAGCATCTTTTTAAAAGCCTGAAACTCGTAAATCAAACATTGTCACAAACCCCCATCCGATAAAAAGATGATTCAAAAAAATGCCGAAGAGAATGATGAAAACGTTAACCTGCCATTTCCAATTGCACCTCACTCTCAATACGTGCCATGTGCCATGCCTGCATCTTCAGGACCACCACGAGTTCGATATCCCAGTGCTTGAACTTCATCACGGAGACCAGCCTGGCCGATGTGTTTTGCTTGCCGGCCATTTTTTGGGGCGTTAAATCGAAACAAATGACGACTCACCAAACATAGAAAACCAAAGAAAAACATATGAAAACATACAAAACCCCAAGTAATACACAATGACCTTTTCCGGTGATCATGACTCATGACATGTGACATGAGTCATGAGAAATTTTGCCCAGAGATTTTTGGGGATGATGGGACCATCTTTTAGGGAACCTCTCCGACGACATAGATCTCTTTGTCTTTTGATATTTCTCTGCTTTCCTTGGGTCGAGCAGAGACAGCGGACTAGAACTGGACATATAAAATCATTTATGAGAGTTGGATAGTGAACAGGACGGTTATCACCAACCATACCCTCTGCTTGTTTGAATGCCCAACAAGGAGTTTCTTTGCTGTTACTAGCCCTTGAGTGAGCCTATAATTTCGCAAACATCTCGAAGAAAAAGCCCACTATGCCAAAAAGAATTCGTTCTAAATGGCTGGACGAAATGACCAGCATCTCGGCTTCCAAGCTCGAGGGCACCCTGGGTCTTTACATCAAAAGCAACGGCCTGCTGTGTCAAGTCTCCAAAAGCCGCCCAACTGCATTGGCACTGTTGAAGACATCGCTTTCCATCACCCAGTCAAGTCCGAGGGCTTGCAAGCGATATGCTACCTTCCAATGGTTTTGAGAAAAAAATCAACTATATAATGGTCAATTTGGTGGTTTGGGGCCTGGTGGTTTGGGATTCTAGGGGTGGTCCCAAGTAACAATCCCTTTCACAAGGGGATCCCTGGAATCCACACCACCAACCCCAAACCACCCATTATCCATTACTGTAGTTGAAAAAACATGGTTGAAAAAAAAGCACATGTGTGCAATGCTTTCACATATCACCTGGCATCATTTTAATATACCATGTATCACCAATCCAAACATCCTACATCAATTGCTCTGGTCATGGCTGCCCCAAAATCATACAAACCCAAGATTCCTAAACTTCAGATTCAACAGGTCGTGATCTTTAACAATCTTGCCTCTGCCCGAGTCCGCATTGCATTGTTGGTGGCGAAGATGATTGATTTTCCGGCACTGCGTAAATCATCCAGCGCTTCTTTGACGCCATCGACCTCAACGAAACTTGGAATGATACTGTTGATGGCTGAAATCCGGCTAACCACCAAGGATGATGATTCTCCTATTATCTTATAGGGTTTTAACTCATTCCAGGTGGTGCAGGATTTCTTCCATCAACAGTAGCGTACCAACCTGAAAATAGTGTCTGCAGATGTCAAAGATACAGTCCTTTCGCGTGATTTCATCAAGTAAGTAGTTAGATTGAAGATTTTTTCAACCATCAGGTGGGGCAGAAAGGGGGGCCTTTTTAGGAGGTCAAGTACTTAGAATGCCTTCTGCAGTGATATTGTACCTGGCTCCAACAATTGCTTGAGCATACTTGAGCACGTTTGCACCAAGAATGCACAAGTGGGTCGCCGCTCTACCCAACTTCCCTGAAACCCGGGAAATGCCGAAGATATCAGAACATTCGGAAAGGATCTTTGATGTTAGACAACTTAAATAGCAAGGATGTTACAGTCAGAGTTATCCATTCAAATCGTCACTTCTTCCATCAACCAACCGACGAACAAATGATGTGCTTCCAGGTGACCAAGGAGCCGCCAATCCAAATCACCCCATCCAAATCAAAGACAAAGGTTTCAACACCTCGAAAGCCCCCAACATCATCCAACCAAAGATCCTTTCGAAACAAATTTCTCCCGAACTCTTTTTTAAAAAAAAATGCGAATGGAATAAATTGTTATGCAAATAACACATTGTCACACATAAAATTGGATGATATATTTCACTTCAAAAAGATCTAAGGCAAGAAAATGCATCACTGCCGTGCATCGAGACACTTCGAATCAGCTTTGATGCGGACTGTGCATCCAAATCTCGACGCTTCAACCAAGGACTGGAGAGGGCTGATCCAGATGCATCATGCAGCAGTTTCCTCACCAAAAAAAAACACCATGCGTTGGTGTTTTGTACAAAAAGAGACGGGCAAAATACGAGAGAAAGAGAACATCCACCTGAATACCAAGGGGACCAGTCTTTTCATGGCGAAACACTGCACTTGCTTCACTACTTTGTTTGCATTGTAATTAGCTGTGTTGCAAGTTCTCCCAGGCCGACATGTCAAAATGTCTTAATCACTGTGAAACACTGCAGGAATAACAGTTTCTCTAAGCACTGAACGTTGCAAAGCATACCATGATTGCAAGTGCTGGGCCAAGTCCACGCTTGCGCCATCGCCATTGGGTGGACTGTGATGCCATGTGCATATCTCAACAAATCTGAACTAAGGGATAGTCTAAGGGATGTGGTTGGAAATTCTGTACTCCCAAAAAACCCTAATCCAAATGGATGATTCTAGTTTAAAAATTTGAGACACCAAAATCAAACACATTCGAATCAAAGTTCGATCTATTGTCGATAATGGACAATTTCAAAGCTGAAACATCTCATCTACAGATTCTATGACTGATCGATTGATTACAGCGTGTTTGGTTGGTGCGCTTGCGTTTCATCTCCTTACACCTTACTCGATACTTTGGCGTGCTTGACTCAGCTTGAGGCAGATTGAAAGACTTTCTTCAAATGCTTGGAGGATTGATTTCAACTTCACCAATCCTTTCTGAGAAGCCTCACTGTTTTCTTCCGAAAAAATTGAATGACATGTTTCTCCAGATTTTTTCTAGGGGAGTTTTCCCAACGAATCCGTTGGGCGAGAAGGCGGAACCCGCTCCTGAACGATCCGTTCACAATCACTGGATCGATGGGACTTCTTCAAAACCTGATTTTTCAGATTCGAGCCACGAAAAAAAATATGGGACCTTTCCGTTGGACTGGTTGGTTTAAGTCGGGATCCTTATAATGGTTTATCATAATCCCAGCACATCACTGGGTAGTATAATCCCATATATACCCGCAACAACCCGGATTTTGTTTCATTGCTCAGATGGAAAAAAAAACGAGTTTTGTCATTTACGATTCACATTGCACACATAATCCACAAATCTCTGTTCCACGCCTCTTGGTGGACCAGAAAGATGATACGCCGTCGCAAGGTTTTCCTTGAAAAACTGGAATTGGATACCCAACTCTCAGCATCTGCCGATTCACAACGTTTTTCGTCGTCCTCGAAGCCAACGTACCGGCGGCCAGACCAAATTTGTCTTCAAGCCTCACCCATCAAGCCAAGATGGGAAGTTGTTTGGATGCTTGATGAGTTTGACAGAAGAAAAGATGACATGAATATCAATATCATAAGAAATAAGATGACATCATCCCTACATCATACAAAAATATTAAGACTGTAATAATTTAATAATATCATAATATCATGTAGTATGGTATCATGATGATATCATCATGGTATCATGTGATCATATCATTGTGTATCATAGAGTTTAATTATACATAATGTCATTTAAGTAATAACAAATTGAAATAATGACAATATCACAGTTTGATAGTAGTATTAGTAACAATTGACAATAAAATCACAAAATCAACTCATATACACAACCATCTAATCAATCAATTTGACCATTTCAGGTTCCCCGTGGCCTGCTGCGAAGTTCTCCAAGGGTCATGCTGGTCAGGTCGACTCCAACGAGGAGGGATTGAACCTTCACATGGTCGTCATACTGTTGATGGTTCAGAAATCCGGCGAACCACCAAGGATGATGATTATCCATGATTAATCACATTGTTTATAGGGTGTTTTTTCCCATCTCAGGTGGTTGTTTGGGATTCTGAACCATCAACCGTATGATCAACCTCAACACTTTTACTTTTACCATTCTTCAGGTTAAATCCTTCAACAAAAAAACAGCAACATGAAAACAACCGTGAAGATCCACTGTTGACATGTAGGTACAGTAATTTCATGTAATTTCATGAAGCGCTGGGAAAAAAAAAGGACGGAAGTGATACGTTCAATCACCCACCTCTGCAATGAAACGAGCATCCGGGATGCTGCGGGCCTTGGCAACGGTATGTCATGTTCTGATGTGGCTTCCCTGAATCACAAGTAGCCTCCGCTTGAACATGCTTATTTAGTACCTCAATAATCTTTAACAAGAAAACTCGATGCTGTTGAGCAATCGGTTCGGTCATGCATGAACTTCAAACAAAACTCCCTACCTGCGCTTGGCTCTCCAAAGATTGCTTCTCCAAGTCCTCCTGACAGCTTCCGGGAAGACTCGTTGCAGCAAGGACGTTCTGTTCAAACGTCACAAATGCTGACGCAGATACAAGACTAGGTGGTGGTTGAACCAACCCATTTGGAAAATACTCGTCAAATTGGATCATTTCAGGGTTTAGGGGTAAACATAAAAAATATTTGAAACTAGAAAACATTGATGCATTCATGGATTTCCACGAACCCCGATATCGTCACGGAAGAATTGGAGCCTGCCAGGACCCGGACCAGCAAACCCACTTGTTTCATGTCGCTCGTCGCTTGTTGCGACGGAGAAAAATGATATAAAGTTTACAGTTTAAGAACACTTGAGGATACAGTCCAACAACCATCTCGGTTGTTAAGTCTCTAGTAATTTCATGAAAGCCTTTGTTCGGAACGAAACGAAACAACTTGCCTGGAAAATCTCCATCTCCATGGTAACGGCTCTTTGTTGTAACCCCCAAAAAATACCACCTCATCCCCGTTTTCTGAAGACTGCCTCATCTACGCTACCAGCAGCCTTCCTCTTCTCCGGCATATGGACCTGGCCCAACAAGCACCAAAAAAATCATCCGGATGCAATGCCATCAGCTGATTCACCACCACCCAGTCATGCCGCGTCATGCCTCAGTGGCCTTTTGCAAATTTGACTGCTGAAAAGTTGAATTTCTCCACAAAAAAAGTGAATTACTTGAGCCAATAGGATTCATGGACCGCGTGTCGATGATGGTAAACTTTCAGAATTTCAAGGAAAACAAAAAAAAATGTGACGAATCTTGCAAGACTTTAGCAGAGGATATCAATGACGTCGCACGTTCTGTTCAAGCCGGCTGCCAATTTTGAGTGCGTTTGTGCATTGTTGTCCCGCTTTTGCAAGACCTGATGTACAAAATGAAGCAACACCAGGGCCTTTCACCCCACATTTTCGCCCCCTTGGTCTGCATTTGCAGAACCACGTAACCACGCTGCTTCTTTCTGTCAGGTTCTTTCGCTCTTGACATCCTGGCACATCTAGATGTCCATGGTACTTAAAAAGTACCGCTATGAATTACTCTCCTCATTTTTTCGAAGTCCAATCTTCACTCCAAGAACCTTTTAAAAATTAATTCAACGGCATATTACTTTGCATATTTATTACATCATTGCATCATGGAACATTTCTCCCTGTCACAAACTCTCCTCAAGAGTGTCAGCTCACCGTATCTGCATCTGCCAGGTCCTGTTCTGTTTCGGCATGTTTTGGCAATTCAAAAACTCCAGTGCTCTAGGAGCAGGGAATTTCAATGCCCGTCCTGCAACCACTGGCCCATTTTCCGCGAGCCATGTCTATGCCTGGAAATTGCCAAAAAGAAATACCCTCTGGTAAACTAACATAGCAATGGAATATCACCATTTTTGAGTAGGAGATACATCTTCAAGTAATTATGTTAGTTTACGGAGTATAAAATGTTTGAACGTCGGCTGATCCGCTGATGAAAAGAAGCACATGTAATTTCCCAATATCTTCAATCAACCCAGCCTATGAAGGTGTTGATCCAGCTCAAGCAGTGCCTCAGCTGATTGATTTCAACAAAAAAACGTGGCATTCAAAAATGCCTTGATTTTTTTCGCCCTTTCACCCCATCAAGAATTATACTTCAACTTTGGAAATCTCCCCAAGCATGGGGAAACTATTCGCAACCAACCCAAAATAAAGTTTCCCGGCTTTTCAATTAAAAAAATCACTAATAGCAACTTGAGAAGGTATTCCTTGATGCCATGATGACATTCCAATCCAGAAAATAAAAACAGACAGTTTCTATACCTATCATATTAGTGCCAGGGTCGATCGACTCCCATTATTTCCACTTTAAAAAGGAAATGGTCATAAAACCCAATAGACTCGGGCTTTATACTAACCAAATATAAGGACGGACCCTGTTTTTTTCAGGTGGGATGGATCCATCAACATCACCCACCATCAAATGATTCTTCGGATTCCGGACTGGAGCAGTTTCTGATTCTGCTGCCTTTATCCTGGAACTGTAAAAATGGACTAAAAGTCCGGTGCAAAGATTTCTTTGGTTGCTTGAAGCACTGTAATTTGATGGTTAATATATGCCAGAAACGTAGCGTATGTGTATACATAGGTTTTAGAATATGTATAATCATGCATAATCATGTATAATCATATATCCTCAATTCTAGTGCATTTGTAAAAATACTGGTATGATTATAGCTTTATATGTAATCATGCTATATACAATGGCACAAAAGTAATCATATAAATTAGGCATAATATGTATATATGCATATATATAATTATATAAATACCATCCGATTGTCTCCATCAACTGCACCCCCTCCATGCCTCCTCCTCTCGAGCTCGAATTCTTCGTGCTGCCGTTCCCGAAAGTGCTCCAGCTCCCGATCTTGCCGCCTGGTGACAGCAGCAGTTGAAGATGTCACACTACTATATGGATGTTTCCGAAAATAGTGGGGGGTTTCCCCCCAAATCATCCATGGATTAATGGGGGGAAATCCATTATTTTCACCATCCATTTTGGGGTGTTTGCCGGTTTTTTGAAACACCCATATGAACATCTTTGATACAAATATCGTTTCGGATCAACATTACTTTATTGCCATATTTGGTATCTGTATATCGGAAACCATCAAAAAACAATGTTTCATTGTTGTGCCTCTCAAGCTCCTGACGTAAGTCTTGCAACTCTCGGTCTTGCCGCAACTTAGCCACGAAACAAGCGGGGAGGGAGTCTTGAAAAAGAAGGGAATAACATCACGGCAACCTGTGTATGAGTTCCTTTCTATTCCAAAGAGAAACTTATGTGTTTGGCATAAAATACAAACATCATCTGATGTTTTTCTTGTTCCAAGCCATGGCACATTGTGACATGAAAGCTCTTAAAACCCAATGAGTTCACGCACCACATCTGAAAGCAACACATCTTTTCTGGGGGGAATCCATCTCTTGTTGTGCAACTCCCTGAAAAACTGGAGTGTAAATTTTGGAAGTGCATCCTAGATAATCATCTCAAATGCTTCACAGGGAGCTAAATCGTCATAAAGTGGTGATTTTTTATCCTTAAATACCCTGCAAGGGAGTTGAGAGTCATCAATCCATATGGGTTGGTGAATGTCGACATTTGAATCATCCTCCCAAGTGGTGAATCTCCTATACTAAATGGGCAAAAAAACTGTACACCCCGGAAAACTAACATGGAGCCTGAAGGGAAAATCCTTTTCCGAAACCTTCATTTTGAGTTTCGGTGCTGTAAATAAACCTTTCTTTTCAACACAGCAAGGATTTTGACTCTGCACCAGTTTTGGTGAAGCATCGTCTTTTAGAAACACCCTGAGATAAAGAAATGGTGACGGAATCATCATCATCATCATCATCATCATCATCATCATCATCATCATCATCATCATCATCATCATCATCATCATCATCAGTATCATCATCATCATCATCATCATCAGAACAATAATAATAATCATCATCATCGTCATCATCATAATCATCATGAAAAGCAATCCCAAACAGATATCATGATTTTTCTAACTGTTGAGGATATTCTACCCATGACATGGAAAATCCATATGACTACGAAGTAGTAAGTTTCAGGTTCTCAAGAGGACGTGGCAGGGAAAAATGAAGATCGCGAAGGAATGATCCAAACAGGGCAAAACAACCAGGAATAAACGAAGCGGGCAGAAAGTGTAAGAATTTCCGCACTTTTGATGGTGCAGGAATGTTGAGGCCAAACGCCGTGTCTGTGCAGTCAGCTTTCTGACTGCATGGGTGTGAACCGTCCGACTTCAAATGTCGTCAGTCGGAAGATCCATGGAGGGTTTGCGGTGGACAACAAAACAAAAGCATACACAAGTGTGTTACTTAATTGCTATCCACCTCTGCACGAGTATGCTGAGCCTGACAAACTCAACCGAATTCAATCAATCTAAATAAAACATGCTGCATCAGCAGAAGGTGGTTGTGCAACTGCATTGCCTGCAAGCATAGTTGTAGCAGTAGAAAGTGTTTCTACCCGTCTGCCGCAGATCAGTGCAGCCCTTGCCACACTTGCAATACAAGAGGTTAGTACCACGCACGCTGGCACCATCCCACTTCTTCTCGTTCTCTGCTGAGCTCTGCAAACTCTGGCTCACTTTGACCTTGGGCTCACTGCTCTCAGTGCTGCGGCTCTTCTCAGCAGCATCTGGCTTTTCGACCAGCTCTGTCTGGACTTTCTTCTCTTCACTTGCAGCTTGTAAATCTTCATGACTTCCTCGCAAGTGTCCAGATTCAGGACAAGATTCGCAGGCGCAGGACTGGCCAATGTCGAACATGTACCAAGATTCCAGCTGTTTTGCACATGCAACTCCACACTTGCAATGGATGAAGCTGCTCCATGTCGAAGTCTCATCGGCGTGCGCAAATGTTGCTGAAAGCACAAGCAGCAAAAACGCAGAGTGAAAAGGAGCCTGGTTCATCATGGTAAAAGTGTTCACGGCTGAGTGCAGGAACAAAGTTCAGGGTCTTGAGCCAAGACTTGCCTGGGACTCACCTACTTTCAAAGGCAAAGCGCGTTGTAGTGCTTTGTACCTAGAACACGTTTTACACGGACTGTCTTTTACGCCAACTACCCTTTTCACTTAGAAGCTTTCACATACTTATTCTACTTTAGGTATCTTTAGGTAACTTTTGCTGCACTAAAGTAGCAAGTATATCAAGTACCGGTTGAGTATCTCGAACAAGATGTTTCCACTTCATGGCTTCATCAATCATAATTGAATGGAATTGATGTAAACAGTGGATCAACACAAAAAAGTGTTTAAACTATCAGAAATGGAATTTACAAGTCCATACTTCATTGTTCATACAACTAGTTAAACAGCTTTTCGTTGCCACTGAAATCGAAGTCCAAGACGCCTCAAGTTCGTGCAGTGCTTCATGTTCGCTGTGCAAACGATGTAATCGAGCAGCTCTTTTCGCCTCCCAAGATGATACTGTACGAACAGTTTGATTTGCACATCATCTCCGGAAACAGTCTATATATATAGTCAAATATCGTCAAACTGTTGTTTAAAAAAACACATCAACCATATATCTACAGTCAACTATCTTTAGTCAACTATTGTTCAAAACTGTTCTAGTTGGTGGTTGAACCAACCCATTTGAAAAATATGTCAAATTGGATCATTTAAATAGAACAAATATTTCAAAACACCTAGTGTTGCATCCTTCCATCCCTGGTTTAAAAAAAAAAACAGTTGGTGGGATGTCAATCCCCACGTTTTGACCCTTGACCCCACCTCTCCGAGCTCCATGGCTGAGAGATCATGAGTTCGAGACGCGACCTGGAAGGTTTGGTGGAGATATCCCCGAGACCACCATGGGACTGTTGGGACTATTTACCTACATGAAAACCATACAAAACAACTAAATGTAGGTAAATATTTACAGAATATAATATAAATATATCATTGTATGGATAGTATGGGTATAGAAATAGGAAGAACCCCAATAGTAAATTGGTGGTTTGGTGGTTTGGAGATTCCGAAAGGATCCCCTTATGGAAGGGATTGTTACTTAAAGGTACCCCTTGAAAATGTAAATTATATAGATAGTACATGTAGTTGGTGTTGAGGCCACCCACATATTTTCTCGTCAATTGGGAATCAGTTCCCCAATTTTCCGGCTAAAACTAAAAGAAAAATGAACCCACCACCTAGATAAGTACCCTGTGTCTTTTTAATAATTAAATATATATTATTTTTTGTTACAAGCTGAAGTTAGTTGTGCCTTTTTTTAACAACTTTTTCATACTTTTTCTCCATCTGGTCAAATGCCTTGAACAGCCATGCTGCCAGATAAGATTTCCCTGCGATTCTGTCACCTAGCCATTCCCCCTCCGTCAAAAAAAAACATCCGTCAAGCCACTGCCTCATCCTCAGACTCTGAAGACTCCTCGGAATCATCCTCTTCCTGTCCTGTGACAAGGAGACAAACAGTTGGTCAGTTAGGTTGGTAACATCCAACAACAAAATGCTCCCGAGATTGGTCCCATTTTTTACAACCAGCCCTGTCCTTGCTGTGAGCTTGTCTCTTTAGAGGAATCATCTGTGGAATCCTTCTCCTCGGAGTTTGCTCCATCCTGGGGGCTCGCCATCTCTTCATCCACTTGAACTTCTCCTTGGTCTGTTTTCGTTGGTTCGTTTGGGTCTCCACTCGTCCCTCCTTCGATCTTTGGTGGCACTTCCTCTTCTTCATCTGCATCCATCTTGCTTCCTCCAGCCTCATCCAACTTCTCAGAATCAGCTGCATCCTTCTTGGTTCCTCCAGCCGCTCCAGCCTCATCCAACTTCTCCAAATCAGCTTCATCCATCTTGGTTCCTCCAGCCGCTCCAGCCTCATCCAACTTCTCAGAATCAGCTTCATCCATCTTTGTTCCTCCAGCCTCATCCAACATCTCCGAATCAGCTAGAAACAAGAAAAAACAAAAAAAAGCAAAAAAAAAACAAAGCACCATCTGGTCTGAGTCTAGGTGCTCTTCTGTAGCCTTTTTGGGGAATCTGACCCACAGCACAAGACACTTGGGACGTACAACTGTCACCCGCCTCGTGTGAAGCCCATGGAACTTTGATGACAGCATGTTTTTCCTCAGTGCATCCCAGCGGATGAAAATCATTTGTTGGGACTTCCAGAACTTCCGCCAGATACGCATATTTTACAAACAATGTCGTATACAAATTTATGTTTATGACATCATTACACATTCAAAATTAGAGTACATTAATATCTTTCTATCATCTGATATTCTCATTTATTCTCATGCTTTTTTCGGGATGTGAATTGGCTAGGATGGGTTGTGCCCCTCTTTTTGTAGTTACAAACCCCCTATATTTGTTCTTTTCTCTCTTATCCAATCAAGCAACGGATGGCACCAACTTCTTAGCAGATTCGATAGCCAAGGCTTCCTGGATTCGATGAATTTGTGTTGGGAATTTGGAAATCGCACAACCTTCGGTCCAAATGGAATCGCAGTTTGACAAAAAAAACAAAACGTGATTGTTTAGGGGACATTTTACTAGCCAGTTATGTGAGGATTATCATAAACCATATGGATGTTTCCGTAAAANGTGGTACCCCCAAAAATCATCCATTTTAATAGGGTTTTCCATTATCTTCACCATCCATTTTGGGGGTACCCCTAGTTTTTCGAAACACCCATATAGCCATATATATTATATATTTTTTTTTTTGGATCCCTATTTTTTGGACAACCAGGCCTTCACTTTCGGAGTTGGTGCCGATTCACTGGAACCCACCTGTCAGGAGATACGTATGAATTTGTTTCAAAGAAGAAACGCGCCCATACTATTGATGGTTCAGAAATCTGGCGATCACCACCTGTGATGTAACAACAATACCCTAAAAATAATGGTATAGATCATAATATTTATTTACCTAATTATCAACTGGTGAGTTGAGTGAGTGAATTTATCCCGGATTTCTGAAAAAATCAACAGGAAAGGATGGTAAAGTTCACAATCCTTCACTTTCTCAACCTTCAAGGAGGGTTACATGCTGTAACTCACTGAGGCCATCGACTCTTGTTGCAGCTGCCGGCCCCGTTGCATTACGGGAGTTGTTGCCGGCAACACTCTCGTTGGCCTCAGAAAGGGGTCAGGCACCAGAAAGCCATAGGGAATGGGAAACGAACATAGAAAGGAAAACGTTGGAAAAAAACACTTCAGCCGACTTTGTCCTACTTTGACTACAGGAGGTTGTCGAAATTGCATGTATATCTGCAATATCACATAGATTTTAGATTGGATCAAAGGCACACTCTTCAATGTCTTGTCGGCTTCAGGCTCTTCAATAGGTGTGCTCTGTTTTGCAGGTTCTGTCGAAGGTTCAGTGTTTTCCTTGGCATCAGTGTTGCTTGTGCCTTCGCCACTACCCTTATCACCTTCACTTCCAGGTTTGGACGTGTTGGTGGAGAGTGTAGTGATGGGACCCTTCGTTTTGGTACTGGAAGGAGGAGGAGGGTGGTCTCTGAGATAATCCTCCAGGTGCTTTTCCTTCTCAAGCCTGTGTTCCTGGAAACCAAAAGCTGCAAAAAAAAAAACTCAAATGATGATAATAATCACAAATCAAGTCACCAAAGAAACAAACCATTGTGAAAAATGTCGAAAAAAAATCCAAGTCACATTATATAACTTGCATTTCAACAACCAAAATTCATCTTTCTCTCAAACGCTGCCTGTCTTTCCGCATCATTGGAAGAGAAAAGGGCTCTTTCATAAGAGCGCTCAGCCTCCAACCTCAGCCATGAAAGGAGTTTGCCTCCAAGGGGTGTGGGTGGTCCGGTGGAAATTCAGGTGTTAAAAAAGGTTCACAAGCCTTGGAATCCTGGAAGAACCCAACAACAAATCATCAACAGAAATTTGAAATATGATGAAATATGTCTTTATTCCCATTGTCATCGCTGGTAATGTCAACCTGACAGTTTTTGCAAAAACACAAAGTTGATAGGACCCGATGACTTAGTAGGACATGCTGTATTCATTCGTATTCTATGTTGACTGGCTATTCAACTCAAACATCAACGGCTTCCACTGGGTGTCGATTTCTATGGTCAGAGGTTTTGGCGCAAAAAAAAACGGATGAAACGCTGAGACGCGGGAGCTTGCCATTACGTCTCTGTCTCAAAAGTTGTTTAACAAAATGGTGTTCAACGGAAAGAATCTGTGTTCAACGTAAAAATCTCACTATTCATGATTTGGCCATATTTTCTCCATTATTTGTACATTACAATACTCTTCAATACGCTGGCTTCGTGTCCCCTTAGGTATTCCATAGGTATTCACCTCAAACGAAGGTATTCAATTCCGCCCGCCGCCATGGTTCCATGCCTGGACCCCAACTCCCCGTAGTCCAAGTGGCAACTTTCCACCTTTCCCCGGCAATGGATCTGGCTTAATACCTTTCCCTTTCTCGTCCCAAAGACCCAACTTGGCAGGTGGGCCTGGTGATGTCAATCGTCGATTTCGGCCGAAAAAAAAATGGGCACAGCACCCCCCCCCGGAATTTCTCTATGAGATAATATATCATGGCTATACATGAATTTGTACCTGCTTTTTCTTGTGTGGTAGTTTTTTCGCAACTTTCCTACCTTTTTGATGATTAACTAAATTTCAGGGAATGGCGTTTTTTATGCAGCTGTGGCTGAGCCATTGTTGTTCCTCATGGCGTTTTTATGCATTTGCTGCGTCCGCTCGGAGTCAACATCACGCCTGTGTATGCAGGTCGATTTGAATGCTCCCCGACCCATACATCGACCTTGGCCGACAAGGTAACGCTCCCCTTAAAAAACCAAAGGAATTCTAGATTCAAGAGATTGTAATTATAACGTGCTTTTTTTGAATGAACTCTGTCATGCAAAACTTTTTCGATTGTGTTCGACGTTGTTTCGCGACATCCAGTCCGTCTGCAAATGTGCAAGCCGTCTTATCAGGTGCACCGTGCAGGTTGCAAGGCCCAGACTGTCTTGTTCTCTGTCAAATTTCCTGCAAACTGGCTGGAGTTGTTGATCCACAAGTTGCGTTGGGCAGTTGATGCACGGTCCCATAGAAATCGTAGCAATGATGCTTTAGAATTTCGGAGGTACTAAATTTCATGCTGCAAATTCGGCCACTCGCTAAATAGTGTTTTTTCCCTTGAAATGGATGTATATAAAGGGTGGATTCAGAAGCCTTTCTAGATTTTGGATGTTCCAAAATTTCGTGCGATTTCCAAGGTCAGGGCGACTTGATATCGCATTGGGAACTCAGTCCTCCAACCACTGGTGCAGTCACCTTTTCCTCCTGCGGCTCGTCCTCCTAGCAAATCCACAAGGCAAGCAGCCAACGGTACACCGGGAGGGACATCCGCTACTGAAAGTTTATGGGGAATGAAGCACGGTGGGACCGGAAAGAGAGGTAAAGCCGAGCCTCATCACAGCCTTGCAAATTTAAAAGCAGGGCCACCAGGACCACAGCCAGGTGCACATACCTCTTCAGATACAAGGTGGTCAATGAATGTCAATGAGTTCAATGGGACATCAAATCGCTTTGAGAACTTTAAAAAATGTAGGAAACACATCAAAAAAAACAACACTCTGCTAATGAAATCTTGTGAATGGTTGGTGTATGTTGCTGTGGTTGAATCTTTTCCTTAAGAAAATTAAGGTGGACTTCCCTGATGTTCGGTTTATCGCCATATCCCATGATTTTCGTGGAAGCAACCTCCTCATCACGATGCCACTGGCAAACCTGAGCAAGAGGATACCAAGGTCGTCCATTGACGAAGAATCAAATATGAAATCTGCCGAACCAACTTCACATAACATAAGGTCACTTCATACCCCACCGCCACATCTGTTTCTCGGCATGTCTCCGGGGTGCCCAGCTTTTTATGAAAACCAATCTGGTAAGGCCTGCTAAATGAAAAGACAAACGCTCCAAGGCGCTAGTGCCAAATGGCCACGGGAAAAGTCACTTTTTCAAGGCGGGAAAACCGGATTTCCAAATCAGTACAAGGGGCATTACCCCTCCTTGATGCTGTGGCAAAATGGGAAAGTGGCATGTTTTGAGTTGTGTTTTGAATGTGGGTGTTTCCACAAAAATAAAGGTACCCCGAAATCATCGATTTTAATAGGGTTTTTCATTATAAACCATCCATTTTGGGGCATCCCTATTTTTGGAAACACCCATGTGTTGTCTACTTTTTTAACGGCTTTTTGTCACGCTCTCACCCAGCACTGGCTTCTTGCAGCACCGCTATCACATCCTCAGCCAAGATAAATGCAACTACAACTGGTTGAATCAGGCTGTGCCATGGCTACAAGGCGCACCTCTCGAGTGGAACCCTTCAAGAGCAGCTCTGCTCTTTCTCTCATCAGCTGATAGGTATCCTTGGCCTGTCACACAAAGCATGATGTAATGTTGCACTTTGGTCGATCGTTGCCTCTGACCAAATTCATGGCTAAAGAAGCGTGACGAAAAAATAACCCATCATCAATCATCAGAATGTTGTAGATGAATGTATACATGTATGTTTTTATGATATATGTATAAGTATATAGTACATCAAATCAACAAAAACAAATCAACTATGTATCTGTATACACACAAGGGTCAGGAACTCTCAACTTCATGCGTTCCGTTTGCCTACCTGTGCACTTGAATCTCGCTGCCGCACATTGAACCTCAATTTTTCGGAGGATGAGAATCTAATCATCGAGGGACCAAGGAGGAGTCTAGTGATCAGATAATGAATGTACAGCCATACCATATTTCATGCTTCTGTATGGCCCTTTCCCAAACAAATATCTGCTATAAGCAGACATAAACAGCATATCATAGCATATCACTTACCATCAGCGGCTGCTTGTCATATTTTGGGTGCCTCTGTTTCATGGTCCAGCATTGCGAAACCCAGAAACTCACAGAAACGGTAGAAGCCACACGCCAAAGCGCCCGCCGCCATGAAGTCAACAAAGGTCCTTCGGGGTGAACTCAACAACAAACCCTTCGAACCAACAGCTCAGCTGCCTATCTGGGAAGCAGGCGTCAATTCCATGTCCGACAGTTTCCGGTGCCTCCAAGGGATGTCCAAAGGTACAGTATATCACAAAAAAAATATGTTTCCACTGAGGATCTTGAGGTAAGTCGTGCACCTCTGATATTCCTTCAGCAATACCTGTACAGTCACAATACCCTGTTGTTCCTCCCTGATGTTCGAGATGTTTTTTTGTGAAAACGTAGTTGAGCTCAAGACAAGCAAGCGAGGTTTCATGATGACATTTGCTGCCTGCAAAGGGATGGCGCTTCACTTTTGAAAAACCCAAGGGATGAAGCTTTGAGGACTTTGAGTTTTGAATGGAAAGGATTTTGCAGCTGACGTTTTTCATGTCCTTTTCTTTCCCCAAGGTTTTCCGTTCAAAAACTCTCAGCCCAAGACTGAAAAACAGGTAGCACTAGCGCACACGGCCACGTCTACCACGTAGGGCCCTATACAGGAGTCCTGGGGGAAAGTGGGATTCTGAGGTTTGCATTCAGATTTCTGAGTTGGAAGCCACTCTCATCATCCCCAAACCCTGCATGATAAGGCAATTCGTACATTTTTCACACTGGCCGCAAAGAGGCAAACCAAGTCCTGAGGCATTTGTAAATCATGGCTCAGGTTGCAATTTGGCGATTTTGACAACTATGGAAAAAGAGGAGAAAAAAATCTATGATGATTCCAAAATAAGGAGGCAAATATTTCATCAAACAACCAACCAACCGTTGGGTTAACTGCTCTTCAAAGTGTCTCACCAGGTATGGGAGCTCTAAAGTTTGGCATGTCCACATTGATGCCGAAGTTGCGCCCATATGACTTGGTGCCTTAGTTCTGGATGATGTGGGAACCCTCAAAATTTGAGATGTTCCGGTCATGTTTAAAGAAATGAATTGAGAAATGAAAAAAAAATAGGAAATTCATATATATTATACTACAATAGTTTCATAGATTTGAGTTTTGAGTAGCAAACCCCATAGATTCTTGTCGAAATGAGAGCTTTAATCAGGTCCCGAAATGTTCATCATTTCGGTCAGGCCGCCTAAGTGACTTGCCAACCACCCAAGCCACCCGGGACCCACGCACTTTCGTTCATTTGTTCACACATTTTTCGTTCACTTACACCCCGAAAATTAACATATCCCCTGAAAATTGATGCTTGGAAGATGATTGATTTCCTTGTAAAATGGTCCCTGAAATCTCGGGACATTCCTTCATTTTCGTGTGGTACATACAACTTTAGGAGTCATGAACATTCTCGGTGAATCTCAAAATTTCAAGCCAAAAACTCATGCAACACTGACGAATTACAACTGCAATCCTCTGCCCTGAAATTGGTTAAGTGACCTCCATGCCAAGTTCTTTGGCAATGGAGACTTCGATCCCATCCTCAGTAACCAGCTGTGCCAAGACTTGTCAAGTCTCGACTTGACATTCCAACATTCCATCTGTCGGTGGTTGCTTGTCTCAAGGGAATCCAAAAAAGAAACGTTGGCCAATGATGGCCAATGGGAGAAGGGAACCCTGGACCAAAGACCTTTCTTCGTTTGATCACTGGCATCCATTCTGTTTGACAATACAAACGAGTGGGCACAAGAACGAACTGGCTTCCCAATCAAGGGTCGCGAGAGCCCCAGAAAAAGTCCGAGGAGTATCGACCAGTGTCGCGGACATATCTGGCATAGGCGCATCCGCAATTCATCCGACCTGTAGTGTTTGGTTTGAGTGAAATGGAAATGTTGTTTATCCCAATATCGCGTTAAAGGTTTTGCTGTCAGGGTTAAGACCTCCTTTGATCTGATCCCAATATCTGTATGTTTTTTGTTTTCAAAAAAAACGACCTCAATTCAATATGATTTATATAGCTCTCCTTGACCAAGAAAACCTATTTTCCACAGGTGTTTACCCAGGATTTATGTCCAGCCTCAAGTCCGAGTTGCCACAGTCAACTCGCTGACAGCCTCCAATGTTGTCTGCCACAACGGTGGTGCCAGGTTGGATAAAGCCCAACTCCTGAGACTTGTGAAAGCATCCAGTTCATAAGGATTCATATAGATATCACATGTATATATATATACCATAAATATCACATATATAGATTATATATCATAATTACTTATCAAATACAGATGTAATGTGAATCATTTGAATCATGTATATATATCATACCTATCAATCATATCAGCTGTAAATGGTACATATCAAATATTGTTTCAGGAAAAAAAACATATACATGCATAAATACATAAATATATATATACCTTATATACCGAATTAATCGCATATATAATATAGACCCAAATATTATATGTTAAATGTTTCATTTTAAAAAAACATAATATACAAAATATGTCTTAGATATACATATAGGAGTCATATACATCACATATCACACATTTTACATAATATATAAATCATATATACGTATACATATCATACATATCAGGTGTATATATATCTCAAGTATACATCGTAAATATCATATATGCAATATGCTTATATGCCATAAAAACAACACACAGAATAAACATAGTATATATACATTATATTTGAATATCTGGTTTATATATACCATGTTTATTGCTTACATCATATACATACACCACCTATATATACAGATATACAAAGTGTATACGTTGATATGTTTTGAAATTGGCTACGGTTACATGTATCATACAGTTTTTCCAGATCCCCAAATAAACCCAGCAATGAAACATCAAATGAAATCACGAAAAGCCGCGCCTCTAATCGTTGGATCTCCGAAAGATACAGTGCTTTCGAGTGATCCAGGAATACCAAATCCATGGGTCGCGGGAGTTGCGACCTTAGGATTCCACCGAAATTCTGTCGTAACCACGTCCTCTGTACTGATTATGAATCAATTCCACAATCTTCACACATTTTTTCTGACTTCAATCATATTTCATCATGTTTCACTATGAAATGTGCCACATTTGTTTGGGGGGAATGAAATTTAAGCAACTCAACTTGATTCCAACCAAGTGGCTGCACACTTTCCAGCTTCCCTTGCAGCACCACAACGTTGGAAAGCCCTGCATGCCTTGGATCTTTGAACTGACAGTGACATTGCAGCGAAAGTTCACGTATAGCGGATCGCATATCTTTGGTATAATGAATAGATACATACTACGTATATTTTCTTTTCTTTTTTGATCTTTTTTGTATGTATTATCATCGTAGTCTACAATTGATGCATCATACTCAAGAAAAGTGCCTCATCCCATCTTCATTATGCAACGCTGGGAACAACAGCAATAGCTATGTAGATTGTATAGACACATGCACAAAGAGATCATGGAGTTCTTTTTGAGTCGCTGTATGATGGCATCTGCCATGATCGCATTGTCTCTGTCCTCTTCAATGGTGTAGAGAACGGCGCCATCCTCAGTCAGACAGTTCGAACAGGACTCCAAGCCCGGCAAATACGAGTACCTGGCACAAACGAGAGCAAAACAGGGGCAAACAATGTGCACGACTTGCTCGCCGAGGCTCTTGCAACAGTTGAGCTATTCTGACCTGATTTCCAGAAGCATGAACCTGTAAACCAAACAGTATTGAAAACATTTCTACTACAACAACAACAACATCATCAACAACAACGAAACTCCAGAGGGCATCCCAGTTCCTTCCAGTTCTGAGCATCCAACTGCAGAGTAGCCAAGGTAACTTCCCAGTTCCAACGCGACCCTGGGCGAAGTTTGCCGTACAGCAGTGTCTAGGTGGATGCCTTTCACAGGACCCACATGCAGCAAGGGCTTGCCTTGGAGATAGCAGATTCATACAGATTCCCACCCTTCAAAAAGATGTGCAGACGGTCATTTCAGAGAAAAAAAATGCTTGAAATCAGGGACTGCTAGTAAGAAAATCCAAGGCACATTGCACATGAAAGTCTTCAAACGCCTGCAACAGGACGACAATTTTATTTCTAACCTTTACAAGCCTCCAAACCACACAAAAAAAAATGTCCCGTGGTTCATCATTTTGATCCAAAATGAATTATAGTCACAATTCAGAAATGCCACATGGCTGATATTATATATCAAAACTTTTATATATCAAAAATTTTGACATTTTTGACATGGCCAATCCTTCAGAACTCCTTTTGGATTAGAAGGGCTGGAAAGAAGCACTTGCTCCACGGCTAGCCGCTGGCGAGAATCTCCAGGTTTGTAGGTCAGGGGCCTGGCAATGAAATCCTCGTTGAATGGTCCATTATACCATGGTTTTCCTATTTTTCACATGGTAGTAATACACGATATTATCAATATATATATATATATATCTATAAACAACCACCTGGATTTTTTGTTGGTCAATACTCATTTCGCCCTCCTGTACTATTCAAATACATTTGGAAAACAAGAAATCTACCAGCCTCAGCTCACTGGACATCACCCACCCTGCCTCTCTGTTGCCAATGGTTCCTTGGATTCCTTTACTTCACCAAAGACATGCGGTGCCAATGGCAGTAACGGCAATCCTGCACAGTGCCGCTGCACTGCTATCGCTCGAGCCCAAGAGCGCTGTGGGCTCATCTCACCGGCGCGAAAGCCGGTGATGAATTGAGCCATGCGAAAATTGGAACTGCTATTGGCACAGCTGCCATGAACCAAGAGTTGATTCCAAAGAAGAAAGCTGCCAGCCCTCATTGGGATTCGCCTGCCATCAAAATTTTGTGATATGATAGAGTGACAATGGGAATGGAAAAAGTTCTGATGAACAAGCTCGATTCATGGTTGATAAGCACAAACATATCTTTGAGATGTTTTGAGGACTGAAGTGTGGGCTCAACAACTTTTGGCGACCTTGCGTCTCGTTTTGCAAGGTTTTTACGGACAAAAGTCATGAACAACCGATCGTGTACCTACTATCTTGTTGATTGGTTATTCTCATCCTTAAACAGCTGAGGAGAATCAACCAAGACATGATAATCAAAAATCTATAGCCTGACCCCCCTCCCTGCAAATTATAGCAAAGATTAGTCTGCCCATGTCTGCCTCTAATGATTCTAGTGATGCTTCTTGTGGAACCAACCGTTGGGTCCACTAGCCCCACCAGCCTCGACAGCTGGTGGATAGGATCGAGGTTGGAAAATTTGAAACTGCCACCGCCGGCAGCTCTGCGTAACACCCAATTGTCACGTTGGCCACTTTGTGCCAAATTGTTTTCCATGTCGCCTCACCGGCCCAAAAAAAAATCTTCAAGAGGTCAAATTTTGTTTGAAGTTTTTCGTATGTTTTTTTTCATTGTTTTTCCGGATGTTTCAACACCAAGGTCAAGGTTTCACATTGCCCAAAGGCCTAACGCTTCAAGCCATTGCATGAAGCATCGATGGAAGCCAGGGACTACTCGTGTGCCACCATCCTGTTGACGACATTTTGGGGAAATCACCTACAAATTTACCAAAGATCACATTGTCACATCAAGGAAAAAAATATGATTCAATCAATGCAGAATATTATACAAGTACAAAAATATGCACTATGTAAATGGACAGTGATTCTACAGGTCATGGATTCATGGTATGTCATGTGATATGTCTCCTCTTCCAAGTTGTCCAGCAAGTTCAGAACACCTTGCACATGCTCACCTGTTGCAGCTCCTCGTCCTTGAACCGCTGTAAGCTCTGCACGGAAGTCCTCCGTGCAACGAGGATAGGACATGAGTATGTCGCTTAACAGGTGCTTGCTTGACATCAAACAATTAAATGCCCGTCCTGCAAAGGAAACCGGTGATCTCCCGAGATGGTCGTGCCATACCTCCAGCAACAAAAAATTCATCTGAAACATTCAACCGTCGACGGGGCCACCCCTAACTAGTTTGTGGTTTCAACCCATTTGAAAAATATTATATAGTCAAATTGGATCATTTCCCCAAGTAGGGGTGAAATTTTTAAACAAAAAAATTGAAAGCACCACCGAGCTAAGTGCGGCTCCTCAAGGTTTCAATCTCTGTCGGCTTCAACCCAGCATAGGTCCAGGGATTGACATCCAAGTGGAGATTTTCAGCAGTTCGCCAGCTTTCAGTATGACCAGCAGGACGATAGATACACCACCTGGGGTGATAGTTGGCAAACTAAGAAGCGAGCATAATCCAATGTAGCACTGGGGGTCAAAACGGAGATGTTCAATGAGATGCCAATGCCAATCAATTAGTGCTTGCTTCATGTCTCTGCTCTCTTGTGGCTTTTTGGATCAATCCATCTGCGTCCTAAAGCAACGTGCTACAGTTCCCCACCTGTCTTGCGTAACCACCACACTGTTTGGACTCGGATGAGGACTGTCAAAGTCCTACCATTCAAGTCCATGGCATCGAGTTGTTTCCATCATATCCCACATTCCCGTTGTTTGTCCTCGATGGGATCCAAGTGTGGAAGGACAGCGTCCAGGGCTGCATAGACACGCTGATTCTGACGGTTGGCAACCATCTGTGGAGTGAACACAGCCTAGCATGTTGCAGTCAAAGGAAAAAAGAGAATGTTTTTTCCAACAGTAAGGAAAATATCATCATGAAAATTCATGAAAACAATGAACTCCAACCTTTTTGCGAGTATTTCTAATGGAAAGAAAAAATGCACATACTCCAAACCGTCGGCCCGGCCCTCCACTTGGGGCCTGTTCTTCTGGCAGTCCATAACGTTCCGAAGACAACAAGGACCAAGTTTCCATCTGATGACGCTGAAGTCCTTCTGTGCGCTCTTCCAGTGAAGTCCAAATCTCTGCCACAGTGGCTTCGCCTTGGTGACTTCCAGAAACCCTGGATAGCCGGAAAAAAATTCCATCACATCAATAGTGAGGATGTTTTCAAAAGGTCTAAGGAAAGTACACTCAGCAGGACTCAGGACATCTTGGAAGACAACGAAGCCATACTTTTTGAAAAAGTTCTGGGCTGCCAGATCTGCAACTTCGAAACTTTTCACCTCATGGCATCATCATCGTACATCATTGATTGGAGTCCTTGAAGAGTTGAGTGGCGATTCCCAAAAAAAACAGTGCACCTCCCAGCAAAACTCATTCTTGAATGGCACTTAAACAAACTAAGATGTATCTAAGCTTGCGACATATCTTGCATCATCTGGACAGCGGGGTAAGGTCATTGCATCTGGATAGGTCAACCATTCAGGTCGCCTAATGGCGGTGTAGGCTTGGATGATCAGCGATGATCAGTATCGTTCATGTGGTTTACTATGGTTTAGGGTGCTTTGTATGTTTAAAATGATGGCAAATTATCATATGTGTATATATGTATATTATATATATATATGATCTGTATGAGTCCTATGAGTACGATGATCATGACGAAGCGTTGAGGATAAGCATGACTAAAAATAATGATCGTGAGAAGAAGAAAAAGAAAAAAAAAGTATGACAACAATCCCAAGATGGCAAAACACCTCTGAAGTCCATGGCAAATATACATCCCAAGACTGACACAAGGTGGCTGAGGCATATTCCCTAGGAATTCAAGTTGAGTGTCTGTCGCTTTTCAGATGGCTTCCGTTTCGCCGCCCGTAATGCCTGACGCAGGGGAGGGAAGTTGCAAGTTTGATGGAAAGGTGCTCAATGCTTGATGTCCTATGCTTACGTCATTGGTGCAACGATACGACTATTCACTGATACCAAGAGTCATGCAGAGTTCGATGATGCGATGGAACTCTGTGTTACATTCTCTTGTGGTGCATGTTTCAGTCATAGCGACCCTTACAACATCTTGTAGTATATTGAAATTATGAAAAATTGCAGTTTGTAATTTAGAGTAATTAAGTAGGTGATAGTACAACCATCCAACCAGCACTAAACATCTGATGGGAACCATGTACAACCATCATAACAAAACCTATAGCCTCACTAAGGTCGTCAACCCCTTTCTCTTGCGCAATTTTGGGATGCCTAACCTTGGAGATTACTGCCAAGCGTTGACCACAGCGTTGCCGCTCTTCCGCAGAAAATGTGCTTGCTCTTTGGACGTTTTCCAAAGCCACATTGTAAAGCTCCTGAAACATCATCTAACAGCCAGGAGTCTCCAAACTGTCTGAGTAAAACATCCCAAGGAAACGTCCCATTTCGTTTCCACAACGTCTCAAAAAAACATCTGACAAAAAAATTTCAACTTTCGCCTCGATTTCTGGCACAGAAAGTCCATCTGTGTTTACGTCCACATCTGTTGGGGACATGTCACGCCATGGCTATTTGGACACTCAACCCATCTGCTTCTGAACGTGATAAAAGGTTCCCTAGTCCATTTGGATGGAAAAATGTCCCCATAAAGTGTAGCGGCGGTCGGGTCGTCTCTTTCTTCAAGAGAGATGTTGGAAAGTAGACATAGTAGACATGTAGCTGAAGAAACATGCTCTCTGATTGCCTTAGACATGTAGTCAATGCCTCATCCGGTTCGTTTCTTGAACTCAATTGAGCCACGAAAAAAAACCTCTCACTTTCCATTGGACTGGTTGTTTAATAGGGACCCTTAAAGCGGTTTACTAAAATCCCCACAACATAAGTGGGTAGTACAATCCCCTACATATCCTAAACAACCAGGTGTTTTTTTCATTGCTCAATTAGTAAACAACTTCAGCATTTCAATCAATTGTATAGCTTGTGCACTGTTTTTACTTCCATCAGACTCAATCCTGGATCTGTTTCAGCCAAAGCTGCAACATGTTGCATACATACAGCACTTTCAAGTCATTGCACACAGGGTTACCCTCCAGGGAACTAACATATCCTTCACCAAGGCACCTTTGAAGATGATTTTCCTTTTCCCGAAAAATGGGACATGTTAGTTTTGTGGAGGGTAAGATTGAGAAATCAGCTGGTGGCGGTGGGCTTTTTTTGCAAGCCACTCAAACAACGATCGCACGCGAACTCGACGAGAGCCAACTTTGTAGCAAAGACAGCACCTTCTGCCTGCGAGGAGGATCACAATCAAAGCCAATGGGCCAATGGGTTGGTGGTTGAACCAACCCATGAATGAAAAATATGCGCAAGTCAAAATTGGAAATCTTCCCCAATTTTCAGTGTGAAAATTAAAAAAAAATATATTTGAAACCACCACTTAGGTAAGCAAACTGCATGGACATGAACTAAACTAGCATTTTTGTGTGCATCACTGATGGTTCAATGAACCTTCAACTGAACTATGTATTTTTGACACGTCGTATCAGCTCCAATCGGGTTTGTTGTTGTGGGGGCCCAAGGCCTCACCATCCGAACAGCTGGAAGATCCTTTGGGTGTGAGGCTGCCAAATCATACATATGTCCAGCTTCTGGGATCTTGAATGACACCAAGGTCTTGGACAAAGACCTCAGCCTTGGAGCGCGAGGGTCACGTTATCCGCCGAGGACGTTTTTTTGGGTGGGTTTCGGTTCGGTTTCGTGCATCGGTGTTGGCTGCTTTCCTGGGGCCCCCGGACACTCCACCACTTCGCCAGGGATCCCAAAGACCATTGGTGAAAATGATGCGACTGCTGTTTTTGATTTTAGACCTTAGGACTGATGTGGTGAAACCACCTGACTATCGGATCCAGAAGTGTTCTTTCTTTTCGCGTTTTGGTGTCTCCCTCTTTTTTGGAGGTCTTTAAATTTGACAAAAACTTGCAGTCCGAAGACTAAGACCAATCGAAAACCAAGGATCGTATACACCTCAAGTTAAGACAATCACAAAGTTTTGCTGAAATAAAAAGCAAGAAACAACCATGGTTGGAACCATGTGATCTCCGGAGTAATATTCCAAGTTTGCTTGCAATACTTGGAGAGTTCTTCTGGACCCCATTCTCTCACAGGAAACATATCAGTCACGTTGTTAGTCGAGGTTGTATAAACAATCTGTCGACACGCTTCAATATCCCAGGAGCGGCCCCATGCAGATTGCCGAGTGCCACAACCAGTTTGATCTGCGCAATCTCTGTATTCATTGCGAATGCTATGACAGGCCACAAGACCTCACAAAAAAGAAAAAAATAGATTGTCAAAAAAAATGTCATGAAGAGATGACTATTCAATGACTTTGACCTTATCATCTGCTGATTCCTTGATCCTCACTCGCAATCATGTGCTACTTCTCATCGATGTGGTTTCAAATTATTGTACCCCCAAAAATTGATCACATCAACCCCTCACCCTGACACGGTGAACAAAAAAATCACATCATCATTCTACTTGGAGGATCACCCCACTTGGTAAATGGTTCATAACCATGGTTCGGTTAGTCTGTCCCCTAGAATAAGTCTAGTTATTTCCTGGCAGAAGTATGTAACTTGTAACCCCCTTTAACTCACCACTTGCATCCACTGGAATAATCCTCCAAGTACCTACCCCCTTCAAGGGCTCCCTATCCCTTTACCAAAAGGTGAATCCCCCTGCCTGTTGCATTGTAGTAAGATCCAACCGCCTTAGCCAGAAACTCCAAGTCATCCGACGCGTTGCTCCACTCACAAGCTGTCTTCAATGGCCATGCACTTAGACCTTTTCCAAAGAGATCCATGGCATAGGGATAGTTGCCCATGCTGACCTCGGAATCCGGAAAGTTTACAAAATCAAGAATACTGTGTTACAGAAAATCATTTAAAAATGTTGCTGCTTTTCATTCCGTCAAATTGGATACATTTATGTCTTTTTTTGTAGTTGGTCACACTCGTGAACCTGCAGCACTGCATTCCTCAGCAAAGCGTCTGTGACGAAGGCATTGCGTGCCCAAAGAATCAGTTCGTCGAGAAGGAAGTTGTCATTGCAAAGACCAAAGGCCTCTCCTACCCTTTGACGACTCCTTGGCTGAAGGATGCCGCGCTCTGACAACAATGAAACACCCCTTTCACGCTCAAAGAACAGTAGTCAAGGCAAAATCACAGAAACAATCAGAAACTGGCATAATATAATATAATCCCATCTCACGTCAAATTCTTTCTGCAATCAGTCTTACCATAGAGAGGATCAAAACATTTACCTGACTCCTCAAGATTTCTCACCCAGCATCTGCTTCAACACTGCCGCGAAGCCCCTGCGCACACGTGCCGAACAGCCATCGCTCACCGCGTCGGCTGCGTCGGTGACCAGCTGGAAGAAGGCCTTCACGCCATCGAAGTGCAACGGTGACGATGAAGCCACCTCGGAGGAAATGATGCAGGAATGGTGAACAGGACTTTTACACACCAAGGGATAGCATGGTTGTGATTGAAATATGTCAACATGTACATGTACTATCTCATTATTCAAGTATCTTATACATGATCAATGTTTGAACTGTGGTTGAGGATACAGAAAAAGCTAGATAGAAAAAAAAACAAAAAAATGGTGTGTGGTGTGTGACACAAATTGGTGAACCTTTCGCCGAGAAACTGCCGCAAAAACCAGATCTGGATACCTTGGCTTGACGACAAAGCATCTCAAGGTACCGAGTATCGGCGGCAAAAAAAGGGGGGAGTAAATGGCGTAAAGTAAATAGGTAACTGGACATATTTCACCCAAGGCGCTTTGCCCGCATCCAGCTGCTCAACATACCTCCATATGAACCTCCGAAAACGACCACTGGCCGATGAACTCGTTGTGGAGCCGGTACCAAGAACCTTGTTCTCAGAAACCACCAATGGCTTCTGTTCATGACCCAATAAAGTTACGAAGCCTGTGACTCAAAGTGGATTCGAGATGTTTTAAAGGTTTAACACTCCAAAATCTAGGACCTATTTTTGGGGGAAACATGCAGCCTTTCCATGTGTCAGATGAGTGACTGAATAAGCTGAGCATAGTCTTCGAGGGCTTGTTCCACCGTCAGGTACTGAGCCTGGTATGCATTAAAATCCTCAGGGCTCGCCCGGCAACAGCAGGTAGCAGCTTAAAGTTTTTGAAGCCTGCTCCTGACGACCAAACAAAATAGGATGAAGTCATGTTGTGAAAACAAACTCTAAATGTGAAAACAAACTCTAAAACTATTGTCATTTGAGTCATTTGAGCCACGAAAAAAACCCTTACTACTTTCCATTGTACTGGTTGGTTAATAGGGATCCTTACAATGGTTTATTTAAATCCCTATATAGGTATTTTTCATGGCTCATTTCATTAAAATGAGGTTGTCAAAACCATTCAGCCCTCCACTTTTCCCCCCCAAAAGATTCATGCCTTTCTGACAACGCCAAGAAGCTGGACCGAACGGGAGACTTTGCCCGTAGAATCGATGTTCTGCGAAAACCACTCGTGCGCGCAAGGCGACCTTGACTGCCACCGATATCCCAGCTTCTCCTATCCCATAGGATCCATGGGACTGGTATTATTTACCCACAAGAAAACCATAAAAATCAACCAAATGTAGGTAAATATACCATACATTTATCCTATGTTCATACTTTCTTAGCAAGATTCCTTACCAAGAGACCGCGGCCTCCCGCAAGAAGCCACTAAAATTGGCGAAAACCTTTCGGCTCAAAAAAAAAACACCGTTTGGATGGATCGTTTCATCAGGGTTTTTTTCGCCATCTTCTCCGCGTGCCTCGATGTCACCTTCGTTGCCGCAAAAGAAGAGTATTGGCCCCTCGTGGTGATGCGCCTGACAAACAAGTCGTCGTGAAGTGCAAAACGAAGGGAACGACATTTTCTCAAATTTGTCGTTGGAAGTGCGGTGGAAAAAAACTTCTAAGACTCTATGACAAAGCAGAAACTTCCAATTGACATCAAAAATGGAGGTGCCTTCAGATCATCGTCCACCAGGTATCGTCTCAGTTGAAGCATTTCAGTTAGCTGATTTTCAGATATGAACCCATGCAACTTCATCGAGGATTCAGTCAAGGCACTGCTGAAAGCTTCCCACATTCCAACCTCAGTTTTGGGGGGCTCCAAAAGGACCAAGCCTTCAAAGGATGATTCCCAATGGGTGGCAGGGCACACTTTTTGCAGCCGAGCTTCTGTGATCTATAGGTTGTTGAAACCATTGTGTCTTCCACAAAGCTTCCACGCCAACAGATATCGTGAAGAGAGGCACGATGAACTTCATGGAGATGAGGGATTTAACGAGGGATTTTTTTTTTTGCGAAATGCTGGTCCTGGTCTTGTTGTTTTTGGCTTCTGGTGTAACAACGCATGTATCTGGCATCTTGTAGATGTTCTGCTATATATACAAATAGGCAAGTCATTGTATGATAATTGCACCTCATGATTGTATAGTATAATGATTACATACTGGGACGGACCGTACCTACCTTATCTGAGTACCTATCTGTTTGGTTGTTTCAACCCATTAGAAAAATATGCTTGTCAAATTGGACCATCTCCCCAGGTAAGGTTTAAGATACAAAAATGTTTGAAAGCACCACCTAGCTATCTAGTAAAGTCCTCTCTGCTTTAAGATTGATTGGCAATGTTCAGAACCAAAAGCTGCAAAGCAGGGATGGACAAAAGCACCGCGACTGTGAAAATTACTTCGTGAATGTCATTGAAATAATTGAAAGTGGGTCTTATCTTTAGAAAAGCAATGTTTAGTAAACAAATCAACTGCCTTCAACTGCTTAACTGCAAAAATGTGTTGCTTTTTGTCCAGCCACCAGAATCAAAAAACCTGTTCCCCTTCCGACAATGCGGAAATCCTCCCAATCGATCAGGGCCAACAACTTGCAGTCAGTACCTGGACCATCCTGGAAGTCGCAACGCCGCTATTGTCGGGATAAAACATCCAAGCTGCTTGGTAGAGTCCTAGAAGTTGCCTTTCATCCATAAATACCATATAAATACCTATCATTCATATCTGGTTGATGGCTGAAATCAGGCGAAAAAAAACCACCTGGGATGTATAAAACATTAGTAAATAATGGGAGATTTACATATATATTTATCATAGCAAGTGGTGCAGAATCTTCCATCACTTGTATCATATTGTTTTATGCTGTATCTAAATAATATATACCAAAACAGGGCTGAATTCTGAATAGGGTATGGCAATGCAATGGCAGCATGATCTGACTGTTGCAACGCAAAAGTTACATCTTGCAGGAGATGGTGATTAAACAATGTTAGACTGACATGATGCACCTCATACAGTGTGTTGTCGAGGAAAGCATCACCTTGGACATGAGAAGATTGAACTCCACCATGTGAAGAACTACGTTTTAACAAAAACCGCAAGTTGCAGAAGAACCTGTTTGCATAAATGTCGCTATTGTTTGTCATCTTTGTCATCTAGTTTCAGCAGTTTGAAGGAGGCACTCCAACTCTGATTTTTCAGGCGTTCTGTTGGTTTCATGGAAGTCCTACAATGGCCTCACCGACCGAAAGCCGACGTTGAAAAGATTGTTCAGCTCCCGGCCATGAATCAGACCCCAGGGCACCTGTGCACCAGGAGTACTGAGTGTTTAGTGAATAGAGGTTTTCACAAGGATGGAAGTAGATTTTCACAAGAAGCCACAAGGGATGGTAGTCACAAGCATTCAAAAGGAAACAGAATCCATATTTTCAGCATCCATACAATTTCGATTTGGATTCTGGTTTCCTTTTGGATGCCCATAGGATAAATGTATGGTATATTTACCTACATTTGGTTGATTTTTATAGTAAATGTAGGTAAATAATACCAGTCCCATGGATCCTGAAAACTTCCATACAAATTCCTCCCATTATTTGTCTCCCACCTTGGAGTTATAAAGCTCTCGCAGCCATTCGAGTTGGCCATCAACAAAAGCCACAAAAGGATGATCCTTGAAGCAATCATCCACCTGGCGCGACGATTTACTAAGCCAAAAAAAGTCAATCAAAACGAAGGGACCGTGAATCGTTGAGAACAGAAATATGTTCTGGGTGTTTCCAAAAATAGGGGCACCCCAAAATGGATGGTTTATAATTTACAATGGAAAACCATATTAAAATAGATGATTTGGGGGCACCACTACTTTCGGAAACATCCATATCTAAGCTCAGGTTGTTTCCCCTAACAGCGAGTTCATACCTTGGGCCACCCGGAACCCCCGGAAGCACCAGTTTCACCACTCGGAACCCAAGGTGAACGGTGTGAACTCGGAACATTGGATGCCATTATCCTGGTTGGTTTATAGGGATCCTTATATTGGCGAAAATTAAAATCCCCATATAATTGGGTAGTAGAATCCCCTATACAACCTAAACAACCAGGGTTTTTTTCATTGCTCAATTGAATTGCAATCCCTCAATTTTTGGAGGGTGAGGGTGGGTGGGGGGCAAATCGACATTTGCAACAGTGAAGTAGAGCGAGTCATGTTTGCAGTTGCTCCGCGCCTTCAGTTTTTCAATCTCCTGCAGGATTGGTAGTGTTGCGTCACAGCAAAGACAAGCAACTCATGAGGTGCAAATGAGGACACAAAAAAAAACCTGGCCAGGTGGACTTATAACGGACCATTTTCTTCAAAGAGCAAACATCCAATCTGTCAGCTTTCAGCCAGCTATAACACCTACAACTATCTTCCTACGATTACCCCACTGTACAATTGGTGCCAGCAAAAAATTCAAACGACAATTAGCAAACACAGGAGGCATTCTATGCTCTATAAGTTGGACTTTGGAGGCTTTCCAGCCAAAGTCTTGGTGACCAAATACTCTTCAATTCCCATGGTGCCCCACTCACGAGCATTTCCTCAGAGGTTTCAAGGTGAAAAACTGGAAAGTGGGAAAATGGCAAGATGACCAACACCAGAAATCATACCCATAGCATCCATGTTTTTCGTATATAAAAACCTACATGGATGGTTATTTTTTCATGGTAAATGATGGTAAATGTAGGTAAATATACCATACATGGATGGTAAGGGATAAGATTCCTGTTCTATAAGATTCCTGCCGCTCTGCTTGTAGCCACCAAAGGGTGCATCAGGAAGTACTCGGCCAGGCAAGGCTGTTGCCATTTCCATGTGGACCCCTGCTTTACAAATGGTTGATGCAAAGAAATGAAACACCTAGGGGCCTGGCTCGACGTGTCATTGATCATGACCTGATCAAATATGATTCTCACACCCACTGGAAGTTCAAGAAACACCATAATGGCAGGGTTTTCTGAAATTAAAATCCCACACCTCAAAAAAAGGAAGTCCTACGAAAAACATGATTTCATGATTTCGTCCCCAGGTCGTCATCCCAACGGAAAAATCTCTCCTAAGGTTCAGCCGAGGCGCCATCCCCGAACGGAGCTTCCGAGCCTTATATAGATGCTTTTCCCATGGACGACGACTGGGTCAGCTTCTCAGGCTTTTAAATTGGCAGACTAATGGAGATTTATAGACTTATAGATGGTTGTTTTTTAATAATTGTCAGTTTTTTTTGGCACATTAGCTTCTTATACATGGTTATAGTTATACTTATTGGTGGTTGAACCAACCCAACCCATTTTGAAAAATATGATATAGTCGAATAGGGAATCATTATAGGGGTGAAAATACAAAAATGTTTGAAACCACCAACTACAGTAGGATAGCAATTTTTTGGCACATTACCTAAGATTTTTTCTGTTTACCTCCACAATTTATTGCCAACCCTCATCAAGTGAGCTGAAACCAGCCAAGGTACAACTTGCATAGCTCGCTCTGGAGAAGCACTTCCAACTGCATTGTTCAAACCGTAAACCTTAGCTGCTGGGGAATCTCCATCATGACGACCAAAGCTCAAAGGCTCAATTTCTGATGATTTTTTGGGCCAACATCACTTGAAGAAAACCAACTGAGCTCATGATCTTCGATAAACAAAAGATATCAAAACCATTTCGCAAGTTCCCGGATTCAAGTGTTAAAGCTGGAAATTCTTGATGGAAAATCACACCTCAAATAAGTCGTGTTTTTTGCCTGTGAATTATCTCGCACATCCGGACACACCGCGCCTCAGGTGAAAAAAACTATCGAAATTTTCCACCTGAAAACCGTTGAACAAATAAGCTCCCCTACAGTATCATTGGCAATGCGGATCGCTTCCTCTCTGAAAACGAGATGATGATAATGATGCTGAGTGACTTTTCTCAGATCTGATCAATTTCTCATCTCAAATTTCCACAGCTCCTCCTCAGAGTTATAGGGGATGATGGAGAGAACTGGTCCAAAGATTTCCTCTTGAGCGATGGTCATTTTATTGTCCACCTCATCAGATTCATTAGTTGGCACACCAAACACATGTGAAACTGAAACACGTCGCAGTAGAAATTTGATGTCGATGTTTCAAACAACAAACAGACAAGAACTCTGACCCCCAGCAAATCGCAATAAATCGCATATATCTTTTTTGAAGCTCTGCGATAGACATTGCAATCAAGAGATCTTTGTGAGAGTGTCCCCAAAACACCCCTAGCACTGTGGCATCATTCAGCAAATGATCATCGTGATGCACAGTGGGAGTGTTCTGCACTCAGCAACGGCTGCAAAATCTCGCGATTTGGGGAAAAAAACACCTCTATAAATCAAGGGTAGAGGATATTAGAAAAAACATGAAAAAACACCTTGTAGTTGTATTATAGTTACGAGTATTTCTGTATAGCAGACCAATAAGTCAATGAGACATGTTTATCTTGCAGAGCCAGTTTTATCTTGCAGAGCCAGTATCTAGTGTTTCTGTAATGTGTAATTCTGTATCCCACCGGAACCAAATATTCATGATTCAAAGCCTCTGCTACGATACCTTCCCATCTTTATAGGGTCCATTCCACTTCGCGACGGCAGTCGAATTCAGGCCAACATCAACCTTTCCAGTTCATGCAATATTCAGTGTTGAACTGTTTGGTCATGCAGATTTGGCAAATTTGGATTCCAGTCACAAAAAGCACTGTGACCCCGGCATCCCAACGACTTCTTTGGAAAGTCATCCAGGCAAGTTAACTCCTGGGAGCACCGAAGTTGCTCCAAAATTTGAAACTTGCCTCCCCGATGAATCGGACCTGCCACTCAGTAAGCCTTCCACTGGGCGAATTCGGCCCCTTCACTTTCAGGGCAAATGAGTCGTCAGACATCCACAGACAACAATGAACTGAAGATGCCCAGGAGAGAGGCGAATGGGGTGAATGGAATACCTACAGTACCCCATTAACCCTTCAATCTTGTCTTGAAAGTCAGCGTCGTCCGCGCCAGACCATGCCATTCACCAGGCAGTGCAGACAAAGTGCTGATGAAACTTGGCTAAGATGATTTTCAAACAAATCTTCACATCAAGTGGTACAACTGGCCTTTGTTGGCTCAAAGGTTGTCTTTCATGTTAATAACAGCATGAACTTCTTTTTTGGGCCAACACTCCCATAGCAACATAGCTTTAGATATGCAATGATATGTAAACCCTCGAATCATCGCCAAGAACATGCCCACGCTTGCGAGTCACAAAAGGGTCCTTGGGTCCCAGGGTGACAAAATAGCGCGCCACGGAAAATTACGCCCTGGTCCAAAACACCTCCTAACATCTCAGAATACGCGCAGCCAACTCTCGATTCACTGTTCTTTTGGCTGCGGATGCACGTGGCAAGCGACTCAAACAGAAGAAATCACCTGAAACGCCAATGATGATTAAGACAAACGATGGGCTTCAACTCTGCACGCTGTGTACATCTTCAAGGTGGCTTGTCGAGCTTGCCAGATTCGAGATGTAAGGAATAGAAATGGCGAAATTGCTGTACAAGGAACAAGGCGCAAGTCGTGGAATTAACGCATACAACAGCCAAATCCAAGCACTGACTTGAGAGTTGGAAAAGGCCCCATGCAAAGGAAACTTATTTATTAAGTCTCCAGGCACCATCTGTCAGGGAAAATGCCCAGGTAGCACCCACTTGCTACCAGTACCTCCTGAGGAACGTGGTGCACAAAACTTCTCAAAATCCTTATCGTACATCGCGGCCTGCACTGTTCTCCGCAGACTGCTCGCATAAAGGTAACATCAGTGGTACAACTGATTGGTTGAACAGTGTCTCTATTGCATCTATAACATATCAAGAGTGCATACAGTGTTTGTGTGTGTATATATTGATATGGTATATACTGCTTTTATATACGATAACAATCGATATCAGGTATTCTCATTACAATCTATTTTATCTGTGCTTCCAGAGACAAAATATCCGAAGTCATCCTAGAAAAAACCTTTTTTTCGGACCTGGAAACCGATACCACAGAGTCCTGTTCAACCCTACTCAATCGAAGTTAAAGACCTCGAGGACCATCCGCCAACCATTTGGAGGGGTCTCTGAAGTAACAAGCGTCGGTATCCCAACGTTTTCCCCTTCAGTCCTATCCATGGTGGTTGGTTGAAAATAGAAGTTAGGTATGACCGATTCAAGAGCCGCTTGCGCCCACTGCCGGATGGCAGTTTTTGGAGCAACTAGCTGAGCTGGTACAGCCAAGGAAATTTCAGCTTGGAAGAAAATGAAGGTTTTTGTCAAAATGTGTCGCGAGTGGACCTTCCACAAAAACATCATGAACAAAATCACCACTTCCAGCTGTACCAAACTCTCGATCAATCGCACCCATGGAGTCACGAGTTGCCATCTTGGGCACTCTTCTGCATCTGGATGCATGGCACTTCGATTGGTTCCTATGGCCCTGTTGCACATAGATGCGGATGCAGTGAATGCATGCGTTTACGTCGCTTTTCGTGCAGGTACGCCAAAAGAACATTCCACAAAGGTTAGGCCCATCTGAATGTGCTAAGTTATCAATGACAAATTATATCAAATTATGGTATTAGCAAAAGCCCCTTTTGGAGCCATCACCTCCGATGGCAAAGTGCCACTGCTATATGACTGTCAACAAACTGCGAGGTAAGGAGCAGAGATCGACTTTAAAAAGCCTGGTTGCAAGTTCGAGCAAGACCCTCTTCCTCAACTAGCATCAAGCTGGCCAATTTCTCAACTCCCTCTTCGTTCATTGATTCATTTTCCAAACGTCTGGCTTTCAGTCACAAGGGCAATCTGGTGCATAGCCATCGTCATCATAGCTGCTTCCAGGGTTCCACCAGTCTGTGGTGGAAAACTGCTCTTCACCTCGGATATTGTGGTAGAAATCGTCCCCTGCTCCTATTGCACCATGGTATTATTACAATGTATTATGAATGTTTGCTGAATTGCTCCTGCGCAATTCAGTTGTTACCAAGTGTCTGTCATCTGCATCTGAAGCATCGTCCTGCACGCATTAACATGCATGAAGTGAAAAAATGCTCCATCACCGCGAGCACTGTGACTGACAATCAACACCATCGCATGGCAACCAAAACTCCTCCTCACTGTCCACAACCCCATCGTTTGGCTCATCACGATGGCCTGGCCAATCTTGCTGCTTGACTTGCAGGGAAATGCTTCAAATTCAATACTTTAATATCCAGTTTCTCTAACTCAAATCTGCTCTAGTTGGTGGTTTCAACCCATTTGAAAACTATAAATATTAGTCAAAGTGGATCATTCCCCTGGGTAGGGCTGAAAATAAAGAACATTTGAAATGAGCCCACCACCCAGTCCTTGTCACTGCAACATCTGTATACCTGTATACTTTCACTCCCCTTGGCTGCCTTGCAATTCCAGGTATTGCGCCAGTTCCCTTGTGTTACCACGCAGGCTGTTTGCCAGAATGCACCTGACAGGGAAAGGGAAAAAAGGCTTCTAAGGAGGCACAAATATCAACCCCAAGTTGAGCAAAAGACGAAATGCTGAATTTGTTGAGAAAACAACCCCCCCATCCCACATCGCAGCAATCTGCTCACACATCTATGGGACCACCGGGATCGTCTAACATTGTTCAATTTACACAGAACGTGAAGAAGGAAGCAAAAACTTGTGAAATCTGAAATCAGTTCATGCAGCTCCATTGAAAAGAATCAACATTGGAGATATGGATGATCATTACAATACCATTTGCATTATCATAATACCAGGACCATGCAGCCTGGCCTTGCCATATGTGGACTTGGAAGATTGCTTTGCTGTGTCTCCTGAAACGATGATGAATCGAGGCATGAAGAGATTGGAGGTTTCAATCATGGGATTGGCAAGGACGGCTACGTCAAAGTATGGGGGCGCCTCTGAAGTAGACGTTGCCAGCCTTAGAAAAATTCTGACAAAGGAGATCCACCTGTTATAAATCAAACCCTCATGGTGTCCTTTGCAAATTCCAGACCTTGCATGTGTCAACCTGAAATTTTTCAAACTGAGCATGTGGTGACATAGTTTGTCTCAGCATCTAGATGGCAAAAAAAATCACATGCGTTGATGCTTTTGTCATAAAAGAATGCTCAACACTCTGATGCCAAGCAACTTTGAATTTGCGAGCTTGTTATCCAGAGGTGACACTGGATCTTGAAGAGACGGTGTTCCATCCTTTCAAAAGTTTGGTTCACGTCAAAAGTGCACAAAATGTTGGGCCTCCAGGTCCCAGATGGGGAAGAAATTGCGGCCTCGGGAGTGGCGTCTGCCAATGCCCACATGGCTGCCATGTGAGCATTCTCGGCCAACTTGGCAATTTGGAGTTGCAGTGCTTGCCGTGTGATGGCCAACCTGACGCCCCCCCAGTGCCACTTGTGACATTCAAAATACTCAGGAAACACGGGTAGTAATGAAGCACTTTTTGGCGACTGCCGCCATGTTACTGTGCCAGATCCACCTTCATCTTGATGAGTGCCTTGCAAGTTTGAGATAGAAAAACCTGCAAACTCCTCGGTGGCAACACAAAAGCCAGGCCTTCAATTGACAGACGCCAAATTGGCTGGTGTCTGAGAGCCTTAGTTCTGAGAACGGACCCTCACGGTTACCACCAAATTATGCACAGTTGAACTGGTATACCCAATAACCTATCGATGACCCTGGTTCTCCCTTGTTTTGATTAGAAAAAGCAGCTGTTTTGGAAGGTTTTGGTTGAACCCCCAAGAATCGAGGATGTTTATTTGTTCATTGATATATAAGTTATAGATTTAAGGAGTTATAGATTTAAGGAGCTGCACACCGGGATGAAACAAAAGGCTTGGACATTGCAAGCTGCAATGATCTACATTTGAAATTTCTTCAAAAAAACAAAAAAAGAGACCCCTCGTTGCACCATGAAAAAATGTCCATCGGAAAGTCAAAGTTTCAAGGTCAGGCAAGGGAAAGGAAGCCTGCCCACGGCACTGGCACTCAGCTGCAGGCTGGTATGGGAGAAGAGAAGCCAGTCCCAGTCACGGCGTCTACGAGCCAAACGCTTCGTTCGACATGCTGCCACGCAAAAGTGCAAGAGGAGTTTAATGCTGGGAACAGATGTTGTTAGTAGACTCAAAGATTGAGTTCTATAATGACAAATCAGTTTTGAAAGTGACTTCAAGGATACCATCCTGGAAGAAGTGAAGTGAAGAAGGGGCTGCCGTGCTTAACATCAAGAGTCACTGGGTGTCTCACATCTGCAAAAATCGTGGGCTTGACCTTAAAGCCAACAAGGACCACCGGCACCAAACATGGTGAC
Source organism: Breviolum minutum Mf 1.05b.01 (assembly GCA_000507305.1). NCBI lineage: Eukaryota > Dinophyceae > Suessiales > Symbiodiniaceae > Breviolum > Breviolum minutum. Next base: position 24,536 of record DF240616.1, on the reverse strand, counting down.
ATGTGAGGGTCGTATCCAAGTTTGGGACAAAAAATCCTTCATTAAGGCCTTCTGGTCTTCCAGCACCGCCAGCTACAAGTCGTGCACCTTCCTGGCACCAGATGTTTCCACCAAACACGTAAAGACGTCAAGGCCAAAGAGGATTGAATCCTCGCCAAAATATCCACTTTGTTCAACAAAAATCACGTTTAAAAATTAGGAAGTCCTTGATCCCAGTCTGAATGTAGCCCTGTACTCTCTCCCACTGCCTCAATTTTGTGTTAGGCTTTGATTCTCATCGATGACTGTCTGAATTTCATCCGAGTCCAACACGCATGAGAGACCAATGGACCAATGGAAGCCTTTTGGATTCAATCTGCTTCTGAGGGGTTGTGCGTGCTGCTCAATTATGTCACAATATGTCACAATGACAAAACTCTCTTTGGAACCTGGACAAACTGGCATTTTGGATGACTTTTGTTGACATGTGTTTTTCTAATTTTGATCAATGATGGCTGCCAGAACGGCTGCCTTGGAATCAGCAGATGGTCCAACTTTTACTCCCTGCGCCACTTGCTTTGCCAGTTCAACAGCCTCAGAATGACCTCAAAAAAGGCTGACGGAAGGAGGGCTTTCAAGCTATGGCAAGGAACAAAAAGAATCAACAACACTCAACACTCATTTGATGAGGTACCCTCCCTGAAACTGACATGGCCCCTGAAAATAGGCCATCCCAAAAGGAAACTCTCCATTTTCAGGTGCTATGTTAGTTTCAGGGAGGGTACTAATGTGCTCCGGTGCTTTTTGGTTTGAAATTTTAATGTAACAGAAAAATGCATGTTGGTAGTTGTTTAAAAAAGCAATGCTGTGGATCGTTGTTGATCCACTTTGGATATGGATGTCTCACACAAGAAACCTTAGCTCAAAAATACTGAGATGCAAACGGCTTGTTGGAACTAACATGCGGCTCAAGGCATTGCAAGATTGTCCACTGTTTTGCCTCAGGTGTCAAGGCATATAGATAAGGTGAACTACACCAAGGCTAGTGAAAAACGACCGAGTCATTGGCATCAGTTGCATCACGAACTTCGGGATGAGCTTTTTAAGGTCCGCATCCTGACTCAGCGCTGTTCACTGGATTGTGAATACCCATACCATCCATGGTATATCTGTATATCCGTATATTTACCATACATGGATATGCCATGGGCCATATGATTTTTTGTTCGTGGGGAAGGTTTGATCAAACCCCCATTTTTCCCAAAATTAAACGAATGAGATGACGACGTTGCTGATATGAAATCGGGCGAATCCGTTTGAGAGCTCCCAAAAATCCCCCACAATTTACAGGGTTTTTTTCCTACATCTCAGCTGGTTCAACAGTCCAACACCTGGAATCTTCAACCTCATCACCAGCTGGTCCTCCAACAACAAAGCGGCACTCTTGCCCCCTAACTCCGTGCGTACCTTCCAACATCGGAAAGATGTGGGTACTTCCCAAAACATCCCCAGAATCTGTAGGAAATTGACAAAACCGAATCAAATTCATTCAAAAAAAAACAAAATCCTCCCCTTCAAAATGTGACCTGTTTTTTTTGCAACCACTGAATCCCCCCTTGAAAATAAGGGGGGTTCGGTTAGGTTGGGTTTGTCTTGACCCCCTTTAAACAACCACCTGCAACAGTTGACCAGGATACGATCTTCAATGTCTTCGCTGCCACTTCTGAGATCCTTCGACCTGCACGAGTGGAACCAGTGAAGCTCACCTCAGGTTTCGGGTGGATTTCTTTTTGGTCGCTTGCAATGGATACCTGGCAATTCTGCTGGTGACCCCCTTTTGGGATGGTTAAGGTTAAGTGACCCTTTTTAAATGGTTACTGTAAGTGACCTCCAACTAAAAAACGAAAAAGGTCACGGCTTGAATCACTTGGGTACATCCCACAAAATGGGAATCTTAAGGAACGCACTAAATCCACATCTTCATGTGCAGCAATCGCCTGAATGAAGCTGCAAAAAGGATGCCACACTGTTGAGGGGTTCTTCTTGAAGGGCAGGTGACAACAAAATGCAACGAAACGGAAACTTTCCAGAAACACCCCACCTCTCCACAATTGGGGCCATCACCCATGACCATGTTGAAAACACCTGGAGGCACCTCTGCCTCCAAAGCCAACCGAATCTTCCAAGGGATTTCTATGAACTTTCTATGATTCTTCACCATCATTAGCCATCAAAAACAGTCATACTGTTGATGGATGAAATCCGGCTAACCACCTGGGATGGTTAAAACCCTAAGAATAATGGGATAATCATCATCCTTGGTGGTGCAGGATTTTGTCCATCAACAGTAGCTTCAGTGTTTGAATCAACTTTGAAAAAGGTGATCCCTTGCTCCAAAATATTCAGATGTTTTTATTCCGCCTCGTGGATTGCTTCTGCTAGGAGATAGGCACAAATTGGAGTAACCTGTCGCAGACTTCACACAGTTTCACCATCGTTTCAGGACAAAAACTTCTGGAAATTCCCGTAGGCCTCACTGGGTTTCAGCACCACAGTGCACCCCACCAGCATTGCAGGGAAGACTTTTGCAGCCTTTGTCACCAGCCCTTTAAAACAGGATTGACCTTCATTCACAACCAAACACAATGGCTAAAAGAAAAAAAGCTAAGTCTGTTGAGTGTCCGGCAATCTGATTCAGCGGGTAGTTCCATGGCGTGATGCCTGAGTCATAAACTAAAAGCCATATCGCTCCGTCATTGCATGCAATCGCTGGACTGAGAAAGTTGCAGCCAACAACTCCAATGGGTTCCTTCACAACCTAACGCTCAAGTTGAGTAAAACAGGTGAACGCTTGAAGCTTTTCAAAAGTTCCCATGATCTTCAACACCCAATTTGAAACCAGTGTTAAGTCGGTTAAAGCCGGCTTGCGATTTCTTGTTGCTGATTATTATATTTTTTTTTCGGCAAAACTTGCAAAAAATGCAGCTTCTTTCGCCAAGTTACTAGGCTTCCCAATGGCATCTTCTCCTCAAACTTAACGAGATCCACCAGTTTTAAGCCTCAGTTCGTTGGAGTTTGGGGATTTTGAGATCCTAAAAATTCAAGCTAGCAGCTGGCGCCCAAATGCATGTCGACCATATTGACCTGAGAAGATACAAGAAGTATAAGAGAGAGAGAGAGAGAGACGGCAACTTGTGTGGATATTATAAGTATGATAAGAACATGATTCATGACTCAATATGATGCAATAAGATTCATCTCAAAAATATTCATTCCATAAATTTCAATAGCAGTAGCACTTGAAGCAGCACATCAAACGGCACATCGCACGCTGCTGTGACGCACCTGGACATTTGAGGCAAAGCTCACATTGCAGCCCAACTCTTTGATCAACCATTCTGTGGCAGCAGCCTCGAACAACGGTAGTGCGTATGTGCTGTAATGGGCCCATGCCATGTGATTTCCAGCAGTTTGGCTATACAGCACCTTCTTATCTTGCCACCGCGCCAGGACTTTCTGCAACACTGCCTACATGGAAGTGAAGTTTGGTTCCCACAAAAGCATCATCACTGCGAACTGCAGAACAACAAGCTTCACCACGTCTCGTTAGATCACATGATAAGCTCTTCACCTTACGTTCATCCAAGGGCTTGTCAGCCTTGGATTTAGAGAGTCACGCTCCATGCTACCAACGAATATGGGGGATTGGTCGCAACTCGTCAAACAATGATAATGTTTGGCCATTCCCCAACAGCAGAATGCTATGGGTCTCTGCCTACTGCTGGAAACCGACTTAAATGGGAAACCACCATTGCTGTTTGGGGACCCCCCACCCTTGAACTTTATATGTCTCGGAGTCTCGGGATCATCCAAAACAGATCGGCTCGTTAGTCCATGGACCCCTGGCCCAAACTGGAAAAGCCGAACGCGCAGCTGCGACTGCAGCATCAACATCAGCTACACCTGGCAGCGATCCACCGGGGGTTTTGTTTACGTAAAACACCGAGGATTTTTGGGTTGGGAAAAACCCACACCTCCAGCCGCCACCCTTGCACACACCTGATGAGTGAAAGGATGATTTTTTTTCGTAAAAATGCAATTCAATCTTGATGGAATAGCTGAAATTCATGGTTAGATGTCATGTTGACTTTAGGGGTGAGAATTAAAACAGAGCACACCTGATGCGGGCCTTTTGAAATACTACCGGTTGGGGATTAAAACCATGCTACAGTACTAGCTTACTTCCATTCCTACTGCTACCCATCATCCACCCCTATAATTGAAAAAAAAATCCCCCTTCGAATTCAGGGGGAGGTCGTGCCCCCATTTTAGAGACCATAAAGTGAACTTTGGGTACCCTGGGACCCCTCTAGAATCAAACTCTAGGATGGCTCTGGTGCAGGTTTTTTCTTCAAAGGTCACCACTCTAAAATCTAAAACCTGATTTAACAACCTCAAGTTCCACCCCAAATCACCCCAACCATTTTAGAGTGTATTCCCTCTCATCTGCTAAGCTACCATTTTAGAGTGAATTTTGGACAAGGGATTTCTGTGAACCATGTGAAAAGGGGACCTGAGCAGTTCTGATTTTAGAGTGGATCACGGGAACCCCCAAAGCCGCCCACACCAATTTCTATAGAATCAAAGACTTGAGACTATCATCCACAAGTCAGCACTATAAATCCAACACTTGTTTGCAAACTGTCCCAAAACGGATATTTCTGCCAAACCTTGGTCCTCTCTAAAATGGAAACCTGCTGTCTTGTTGGTCTTTTTTTTGTCAATCTAAAATCAAATCATATGCCTTGCTGATGTGGTACACAATTTTGAGCAATTCTGAAAACATCAAATCACTATAAATTGGGAGCACGTGCTCCCCATTTTAGAGTGGGAATTGCCAGGGGGATAAAAAAAAACATGTTTATCTGATTGTTTGAACTCTTTCCCTTCTAACCTCCACAGTTCTTTCGGCTTTATCCTTGGATGTCTTTGGTGATGTCTTTTGGCCGATAGCCTTCATCATTTCATCCCCTGGCCTGCCCAGTGTTGGAGTCAGTAACATCAAAGAACTTCCCGGAGGAGGATGGAATCCACTGGCCATTCACATAATGTCGGTCCCAGCTTGGAAGGCTTGCCATTGCACGAGAAGCACCAAGTGACAAAACTTGGAGGTTACGCCGCGGGAAAACGTTCCGCAGCATTCAAAAGGTTCAAAGATGTTGTGTTTCACAAAAATAGTTACACCCATGGAAAGTTTAGATACTCATGAGCTATGAATTCGAGAGGCCTGGAGTCTTTTTTAAATGGAATAATATGGGATGATTATTTGATGACTATGGAATTGTGAATAATAGCTGAAGCCATGAACTTTCTACCTTGCATGTGTCGTAATGAGTGCCTAGGGTAACTTCTATTTCAGCAGTCTCGTAATACTGCGACTCTCAGTAAAACAGCTGCAATTTTCTCAGCCTATGAGAATCCTTTCAAAAAAGTAGCTTTCCAAGTATGAAGCACCTGCACATCTGGCAACCTCTCTTTGCTACAAAGTCACCTAAAAGTCACACACACAAACTTGATTCACAACAAATCAGTTCAGTGATCCCGCAATCTCCTCCCCGCGCAGGAGATCTCCCGTATTGCACAGCCTTTGCAGCAGAGGTGAGCCGTGTCTTGGGGGAGATTTTGAAGAATCCGGTGATAAGCCCACGACGGATATCCGGAACGAATATCACCTTGGCAGCACGAAGGTAGAAGCACCATGAAACCCTCACAAAAGAAATGTCTGTGGTGAGATTCTGATCTACCAACTGCATCTCTAAGACTTCCGGCGCATGGTTCTCTCCTCTGGCCAATTGACCTTGGGCTTCTTGTTCTACTATGACTATCTATGCCATGAGATACCATCATACAAAAAAAAGTGCATTACTTGCAAAAATAGAATTCAACAACTCAATGACCAAGACCAACAATGTCCAAAGTCTCCATGTGCTCGTGTTGCTCATGTTTCAATTCAAGACAAAGTGCCTGGTGGAGCTGTGCCAACGCGGCAGCCAATTCTCTCAAAATACTTGGAGCTTTGTCCTCGTTTTCCGCCAAGACCTTGTCCCCCGATTTGCCATGAATGAAATCCAAGATCATCGCACTCCTCCAAATCACAAACTAGTTGGTGGTTGAACCACCCCATTTGAAACATCTGCTCATCAAATTGGATCATCTGCCCAGTATGTAGGGGTGAAAATAAAAATACTTGAAACCACCACATAGCAAATGATCACAAATGGCAGAAAGATGTAAAGAAGATTGAAAAAATGGTTCCACAACATTTGTGGAATCGATCAAAAAATGGCTAAAATGCCAGCCACTGTTGAGCCCAACCTCCCATTCTGTTCAACCATCAGAGAGCCAGAAGACGAGGAACGTGGATAATTCGTTGGAAAACTGGAAAGCCTCGCATGAAAGCTCTGCAAAAAAACATTTTGAAAAAAAAAACATGATCTTCAAGCAAGATTTCGCCACTGCAATGGCACCCGCTCCTCAAGTGGTTCATGACAAAGAGTTGGTGTTCAATGTCCTGACAGGTGTGAACTTGAACGAAATTTCACAAAATCATCGGATCCTGCTCAAATTCACCCCAGATCCCTTGCACTAGCTTCGGAGACACAACCACATACATCACATACCGAAAGAGCATAGAATCTCCATTGTTTGGTTTCAGTTTTGCTACGCAGAAACAGACAGCAGGAAATATCGGATGTACGTTCATGTGTCCTCTTTGTTGAGGCCACCATAGTTGACTTTCAGAAGAAGGGTCTCACTTTGGCCTTCCAAAAGCTCCAAAAACCAACCCTTCAACGAAATCTGTGCCAGGGTTGGATCCATTCGAAACCCTTTCAGCATCTCCCAAGTGTCTGGATGTGTTGATTTGGTTTTTCCATTAAAGTGTGCCTTCACCATCTTTCTTAGCCACCACCTGCAGAAAAACCACCAACGAACTGGAGCCATAGCACTCCGTGAAGCTCACATTTTCGCACCTGAAAATAGGCCATCCCAAAAGGAAACTACTATTCCAACCATCCATTTTAAGGTGCGAAAATGTTAGTTTCAGATTTCAAGAAGTGTAAAAAAATCTCCTGGATTTTTCCAGCCATTTTCAGCCATGAAGTTGGGCCTTGAAGTTGGATGATGCATAGCCACCAAACAAACGAGTTGGCCTCAATGAGAGGTTTCTGTTGAAAATTGCTAGGGTTTTTCCACAAGCCGGAACGGACTCCACCCCAACCAAAAAAACGCTGCCAAAAAACGGCTCTTCCGCAGTAAATCCGAAAGCTGCTAGGAATTGCTCGGCCTCAGAAAAAAAAATGTTGAAGTAACAAAGTGACCGAAGTGTGGAGTTGTTTCACACAATTCCGGCCTGCCTCATCTGGAGATAAACTGTCCAAGGCCACTTCGGCCTCAAGAGTCGAGGAAAAGGGTTGGCATTTTGCATCCAAAACATCGGAGTGATTTTAGGGAGTTGCATCCAAGCAGGTGTCTGGACCTTACTTTCGATGGCCATCTCAACAGCACGATGGTGAACGAAGACAAGTCGACTGTAAATGTGGATGTATCATTGTGGATGCATGTGTGGATATGTTGGTACTCGAACTGACAGTGCCATGCGTGGGTCGATTTGAATATTAACCATCGTAGAGGTTGCAAAGTTGTGATCTTCTTGCAGACTACCATGAGTATTGAGCAAATGTGGAAGCTATTCGGAATGCACTGGCGCTGCTTGTACTACTTGCTGCGCACATCTTTCGCAGCAGTTTGTTGCCACATTGACATGTTGCGTTCTCCGAGATTCAGAGTGCGTGCAGGACCCCTGTAGTATGTCTTTGCACAGATACACGTACATCCACACTGTGCCTTCACTACCGGATAGGCTTCTTTTTCTGCATCTCTCTTGCACTTCTCTTGACAGTGCATCTCATGTTGACAGCATGAAATCTTGCAAGAACCGAACAGGTCCTTGAACAAATCAACGCAACATCATAAAAATCAATTGCCTTTTTGGTTTACCTCCACAACATTTGCAAACAAAAGATTCGCTGACTAGACCTGTTCTCCATTCAGCATTGAAAGGAATCACCGACTCGTCACCAACGACCTCGCGCCGTTTGGCGCCGTTTTGGCAACCCAGTTGACCTACGCAAAAAAATGGCTGAAGTCGTTGGGGTCAATGCTTACGTGATTCATGAATATCCATGGTAATTACCTTTTACAAGTATATATATATATGTATTAAAATTCCAGATGAGTACACCACATTTTTCTGCCACACTTCTTGATTCAAGATACTACAGCAGGATGAAAAACATCACTTCTAAGGTAATTTTTTCTTCCCCATGTTTTCTCCGCTAATTTTTTCCAAATGCAGCATGCTGGGTGTTTGTTTTTTTTTTCGCCACTTGGCACACATCCCTTTGCACCTGGGACTGTAAAAGACCCGCTTTCCCCACAGTTCCACCGACGCGTCACACCTTTTTTTCGCCTCAACGTATTGATCCGAAAGTCCATTTTGACATTTCAGAATTCCAATAATCCCGAGGCTCATGAAATTTCGAAAGTTGAGAAAGATTTGTTGTATCTGCATCTTGCATTTTGATCCATTTTGGATCAATGTTTCCATCAATTTTCACGATGACTCACTTTGGTCAGTATGATCGCTGGTACCTGCCATGCACTCCATCTCTGACTCATGATTATAGGGATCCTTGGCCACCGCATGAATGAAATCCATAATCTCAGGCTCTGATTCGCTGCTCTCCGCACAGTTAAATCCTTCCTCAATGGAAATGATACGTCTCAAGTCCATGTCGACTTCCTCTGCAGGACAAGCCTCTTCACCCAGTACAAGGATACTTATCCCAAACATCATTCCAGCAATGCAAATGAAGTATCCTGCCAGTTTCCACCATGGTTCACCGTCCATCTCCTGCAGCACCACAAGGGCACTTAAGGAGTTTGAAAGGATGTTAGAGCCCTGGAAGATTGTGACCATAAAGAGCGCTTCGTACTTCCGCATGCCTTTCGCCATGTATGGCACATTGGTCACGGCGAAAAAGATTGCACCAGCTAAAATCAGCCATAAAATCCAGTGGTGCCATGCACTGCATTCATGATTTTTCAGGCAGTCACCAGCAAATACTGCCGCAACTCTTGTACACCACATGTTCCCTGCTAACGAGCCAGCTGTGACACCAAGTGAGAAACCACGAATCACGGATCCCCGTGGAGAACGCGCTCTCAAAAAGACGTTCAACAGAAACCACAGCGCAAAAAGGATCCCATAGATAAGCACACGCCATTGGATGAGTACATGCTCGGCACGCTCCAATGTCCAGGTCTCTTCTTTCGTCTGCCTAAGGCGCCCGAAACTGAAACTCAAGAAAGGGAAGTTCTCTTGAAAAATGTAATCAATGACTAATGAGATTCTTTGGTAACAGTCTAATCCCTTCTGAACTGGCTAAGTTTGGTAAAGATCTTAGAAAATTGTTCTTGTCATGGTGTTGCTTGACAATTCCGAATGTCTGGGATAAAAATATGGTTGAGGACGGATTTTCCACAAAACACTCTGTTTTGTGGAAAAAAAAAACTGTGAAAAATATCAACTTCGTGACTTCGTATTCTGAATTTATAGGAAAACCCGGAAAAACCCTGGGTTTTCTTAAATGGGAATGTCCGAAAAAAGTTCTTCCCCAAAAACTCCAAAAAGACTGAAATTTCATCATTTCCAAGTGCTTGAAGGCAATGGATGCTGTGGCTGCAACAAAGACCACAGTGGCACTGAACAACCTGCGGGGTGTAAGCTCCTCCCCCAGTGTATACGGCGCCACGACACTGTTGATAATAATGTTAATGCCCGTAAATGGGGCAATCAGTGCTGCTGGAGCAAAAGCATAACCACAAACATCTAACAAGGGTCCAAGGAGGATATTCATGAACATGCCGCAGATGTAATAGAAGCAGCATTCTTTGTCATGCCCAGCTTTTTTCTTCAGTTCCGACATTCGAATCAAGTGCATGCCGGTGGTTCCCAGGGTCAAGCCAACGAGCACCAGTAAGACTCCAACTAGCCACTTCATGGCGGTTCCGAACAAACAACGGAAAAAAAACAATAACCAACACACTATTCCTGGCAGACTTCCATTTTACCTTGAACCAAAGGTTGAGAACATCAAAAACCCTCCAAGTTGAAAAAACCTACTGAACCTCTAAGTATCATTTTTTGCTTCCAAGCACTGATTTTTTTATCAGTATCCAAGTCTGAAATTCTTTCATGTGATCTGCACATATCTATGCCAACCCTAAAGCCCCAAGACTGACGACTCTAACAGAATGCGAGCCTTGAAAACGAAGGGTGTTGGACATGTCCATCAGCTCCTGTTTAACAACTATGCATCAAATCCAACAATCTTCGCTAAGAGAAAATCGTGTGAAAGCAAGGCGCTTTCAAGTGACACGGATCAAAAAAATACAAAAAAACTCTTGAAACCCGAACCAGGGCTATTTGGCAATTCCTGGATGGAACCCCAACTTCCCAGCGTGGGTGCAAAGCGTGTCCCCCTGAGGGTTACNCAATGCAACTTCCAGCATCCTCAACCTCCACCAATGAATTCCGTTGAACACAGTCATCATGCAGTCATCATCTTCAACCTCAACAACCCCCCTGAAAAAAAAAACGCTGAGGTTTTTATTGCACAAGTGGGACTCTCGGGGTTTGTGGAGGTGCAGGTATAAGACTGGGTCGTCATTTTCGTTGTATAAAACCGATGGCAAAAAGCGTTAAAAAAAATAGCCGGTGGTAATCTAACACAGCGTCATGTGTGCTATAGATATGATATGAATTGATATGATTTCTTGTTATTGGTTTTCACTCAGCCAAACCTTTTTCTGAGGGTTTGGACTTCTCAAGGGGTCGCTTCACTTTGTCTGGGCCTTGGCCAAAGGATGTGAGATGAAGGGTGGATCAGGATGCTTCGGATGGTTCACGGTTCTGTTGTGTTCTGATATGTTCTGATGATAATCATGGAGTATGTTTTGCATCCGAAATCATCTAGTCAAAGAAAATGATGGAATTTTGCAAGAAAAGGCAGTAGCTATGCTAGATTGCATATGTCTATGGAAAGTGACAAAGAACACCACTCAATCCATTCAGCATACAAAGGTCGTAGTCGCTGCTGTGTTCACCTCAACTACCTCTGAACCTTTCCCAGTCTTCACTCCAGGTTCCAAACCATCAGTTCTTTTGTGAAGCTCCAAAATGCGGCAAAGGCCTTGCAGTGCAAAAGCCGGGCAAATCACCAAACCGGCAGGGATTCAGTACTTAATCACAGAAAAGTCAGAGAAAAGAACTTCAAGACATATCATAAAATGTCAAAATTAAGGCAGGTTTGTAAGGAACCCCTTCTCCGTTTGGGGATACAAAGCTGGATGGCAGTGTCCCTCAGCTCAAACATCTTGACATGGCTTGCCGCCCGACATGTCATCATTTCATTCAGAATTTCAACTCACCACTTTTTCCTGTTGCACAGGCTGGTCAGTTCTTCGCATCTATTTCTGTGGTTTGAAAATCAGCGAAATGCGATTCGAATTTCGGTGATATTCAAACCACAGAAATACAGTACATCCACCCACCTTGCATGACAACATTGCCACGGCTTTGAGTTTCAAATCAGAAAAGCTAAACCCGCAAATTGTACCACTCCTAGTGCAGATCTATGGAATATAGATTATGGTATGAAGAGATATATGTGCTGCATATTTGTTGCTTGGACAATGACATGTCTTGCACCTGCAAAAAGCCCAATGGCTTATGCACACAACGTGTCGCACTCAAGAAGGAATTTCCAGATTCTTTGGAACAAAAACTGTCCAGAATTCAGCAATGTAGCAGCAAATACTGCACCGCAGCTGCAGCATTGCTGAAGGCTACTATCACGCCATTATTAAACAATTGACGCAGGAGAAAGCTATTGACAACAATTTATTGTCAATATCTTTCTCCTGCGTCAATTGTTCCAACGTCTTGCCGAGCAACTCCATGATAAAGGCCAGAAACGGCACTTCATAGGCTGAAAATCATGAAAGCCTGCCAGCATCCGAACATTGCTGGCAGGCTTTCATGATCTTGAACTCGCGGAAAAACTGGTTCGCCATCTTCTGATCAAACTCTGGCTCCAAGATGCGTTGCAAGGCCGCTGCGGTTTTTCGTGCTTTCAGGGTGCCTGCAAAAACCATCCCTGTTGCACCTTTGGCAAGCAACCTATCGCAGACAAAGATGTTGCTCCAGTCATTGCAGTCGGCCACGGCATTCTTTGAATCAACTTTGGACGGTTCATTGCACGGTGGCTTCTCCGTGCACGTTGTCTCCAAACCAGCTTTGCCTATGCTTCTGGGGAAGAAGCATGGGCAAAGCCTGTGGCTTCCTTACCCGATTTGATTGCTGGGCCCTGGAATCGTCAAGTCGCTTGAAATCTCTCAGTGCGACAATGTTCTCGAAATCAAACCGTTTTGATTTGGAGAACATTTTCGCACTGAGAGATTCTGAAAAAACACCAACAGTGTAAGTGAGCCACTTGCTGAGTGGATTGTAGATTCTTATACCACATGCGTGTTGGATGCTGTTTGTGACTTTACATCTAATGTAGCATCATCTAATCATTTATCTGTGATGAACAGTCACAATGCGGAAGTAAATATGAAATTACATATGTATATATATTAATCTAAGAATGGTACAGTAAGTGTATCTATATCATGTGTGTATATATGTGTCATATTATGATACACATATGATACACATATGTCATACATTTATAATTTATATGTATTGCATAGATCCTCTTGGCCAACTGGCCTGACTTCTTCAGAAACTGTCGTTCACAGTTTCCACACTCTTGAGTTGAAATCTGCATTTGGACTGGTCAGATCTGATCCATTTCCATGGTAACGGATGTGATTTCCATGGGCCAATCATGGCCAATCACCCGAAATTCATGCACAAAGTCGTTGGATGTCACTTATCAACACCGAAGTTCACCCAAGATCTCCAGAGTTTTTCCAAATTCCAAGTTCCAAACCATCAGTTCTCTTGTGAAGTTTCAAAACGCGGCAAAGGCTTTGCAGTGCAAAAGCCGGGCAAAGCACCAAATCGGCAAATCTCAAACCTAAGACTTTGATTGGGATTCAGTTGTTTTTCACAGAAAAGTCAGAAAATAATTTCAAGAAATATCATAAAATGTCAAGAATGAAGCAGGTTTGTAAGGAACCCCTTCTCCGTTTGGGGATATATACAGTACAAAGCTCGATTCGACATGGCGTGCCGCTCGACATTTTTCATCGTTTCATTCAAAATCTGACATCTGAATCCACGCAAATTCATGTTGACTCCTCTGACTCACAGAGAGAAAAACCATGAAAAATCGTGGCTTCACCCTTTCAATATCCATGCAGGGTTTTGAAAAGAAAGGCGGTCAGAGACTTGTAGGAGGTTTTTCCAGGAATTCAGTTGACCAAAACTGGATCTCTATTGAAGCAAGTTCAATTCATCAAACAAATTCTCAAAAGGATCGTTGCTTCACAGCGTTTTTGTGAGAAATCCCTATTCCCCTATCCATGCTGAATCGCCAAGAAAAATGACGGTTCCATCGTTTCAAATTCACATGCTCACAGTGATAGCAAGATGCGGAAAATCTTGATATATCTTGATTATTAATAATATGTAAACAAAACCAGTACAATAACAGCCTTTCGTGTCTTTTGTTGGCTGAAAATGAAACCAACGGCAATCAATGATTCTTGTTGCGGGTTTTGTCAGTTGAGATCCCAACTTGATCCTTTCAGCTGCATTCACACCTGAACATCTCGGAATCGATTTCTTTTGGAGAAGGTTTCGAACATGTTGAATGCGAACGTGCTTTTGCTTCAATAAAATGATCAATGGCAAGGTGGCACCATCCAAATCACATCATCAAGTCTTTGCAAGAACCCCGACACAAAACCCAAAAGCACCCGATCTACGCCCATCTGCACAACACACTCTCACAGTGTTGGGGCATGGACAGCCATGTTCTTAGAAGCACTTCACATGAGGCCATCCTGAGAATTGCGGTAAAGCATCTGACTTACATTTATCGCTATTTGTCTCGCTCAAAAAAAAAATCCGATTTCATTCTACTGTATCATATGCCATATTATTCTATTATTTCACATTGTTTCTACCTTTCCAACAAAACATTGCAAATGTTGTCATAACTCCTTGGCCGTGGTGTCCAACTTGCAACTTCAACATGTCCCAACTGCAAAGCCTCAAGAAATCTCACCACTTTTTTCCAGTTGCAAAGGCTGGTCAGGTCGAAATGCATAAATGCCTTTCCATGATTCGCTGATATTCAAACCTTGGCACCGAGCATGACAACATTTGCCACGACTTTGAGGTTCAAATCAGAAAAGCGAAACCCGAAATTATGCCACTCCGAGTGGTAGATCTACGGAATATAGATTATGGATGATTATGGTATGAAGAGATATGTTCTGCATATTTGTTGCTTGGACAATCATATATCTTGCCAACCAGTGGCTGCAACCTGTCGCACTCAAGAAAGAATTTCCAGATTCTTTGGAACAAAAACTGGCCAGAATTCAGCAATGTAGCATCAAAGTTTTACGTGTGTTGATGCCCTGAAAGGGCACAAAGGAAAAATTTGCGGACAGTCACCCACTGCGACAAAAAATTCTAACTGGCTTCCGATCTGGCACTGTTTGCGGCGGAGTTTTGTTTAGAATCATGTTACCTCCCTTATCTCCTCAGAGAAACAGATCAACAACCCGGACAAAAGTCTATCTATGTCTATCTGAGCCAAGTCGCATTTGCTCAAATCAATGGCGTTCGAAACAGCTTCAAGGCACTTTTGGACGAACGCCTTCCCGGACGAAAATGGTTGCAAAAGTGTGGTTGACTTACCAAACGGACACTTTTCAAGTAACTATAAAACCGGGAAAAAAAACATGTTATGATTTCCTTCAGGCTTCGAAAGTTAGAGGATTCAAGATACAAGGTGGCAACTCAATACAAGTCTGCTTGGAATCTGCCCACAAACATCATGGAACACACCGACAACCCTTGACTTTGCATCTCACTCCGGCACCTGCAGCTTGGGCATCTTCCAGTGCCTATCAAGGACTTGCAAGATGAAAGACGAAAGAACTCATACCAGAATGATGTCAACAAATTCAAACAGATTCCATAGCAGTCACTTTTCAACCAATCCATGGGATTAATTTGGAAAAAATTGGGCACACCAAAATTTCACAACAAGTCAGGATAATTCAAATTTGTCTATAGATCTTGGAAAAAAGGCCGAGAAAACATACAGACTTGATCAAGCTTGTGCAACATATATATAGCGGCGGGTATTGGTTGTGTGGTTGAATCTGCTGGTCATGGAATTAAATCCAATCCAGCTACCTACTGTCATCTGATTCACGATATAAGCAGTATCATAGCCACGGTTACCTCAAGTATGCCCCTTCTGCCAAATCTTTGCAATCATGCAAACATGTACCGCCGAAGGGGCGGGTGGGAAGGCATGCAATGTGCTTCATACCTAGAAGATTTACACTGCAACAATGGTACGCTGTATCATCCCAATCAATGCAGGAAGGGTTGGATGTCATGGATGGGATGGAAGGGATTCAGCAATCAATGGCTATGGCTGGATGGGTTGGGTGTGATTTGTGTTGTCTGATTTGTCTGATTTCTGTGATTTCTGTGATTTTTGTGTTTGTGATGAACTCGTGATTTGTGTAGTTTCTTTGGGAACTGGTAGGGTTCCTCATCCAGGGTCGACCAGAAAGCCCCAACCCAGCCTGCTGCAAGTTCTGCTTGGGAATCNCAAACCGCCTGTCACCACTATGACAATTTTTTAACTGGCTTGTTGATTGGCTTGGGGGGGTCCCATCTGGCACTGTTTGCGGCGGAGTTTAGTGTAGAATCATGTTACCTCCCTTATCTTCTCAGAGAAAAAGATCAACAACCCGGACAAAAGTCTATCTGAGCCAAGTCGCATTTGCTCAAATCAGGCAATCAATGGCGTTCGAAACAGCTTCAAGGCACTTTTGGACGAACGCCTTCCCGGACGAAAATGGTTGCAAAAGTGTGGTTGACTTACCAAATGGACACTTTTCAAGTAACTACAAAACCGGGAAAAAAAACATGTTATGATTTCCTTCAGGCTTCGAAAGTTAGAGGATTCAAGATACAAGGTGGCAACTCAATACAAGTCTGCTTGGAATCTGCCCACAAGCATCATGGAACACGCCAGCAACCCTTGACTTTGCATCTCACATCCGGCACCTGCAGCTTGGGCATTTTCCAGCGCCTATCAAGGACTTGCAAGACGAAAGACGAAAGAACTCATACCAGAATGATGTCAACAAATTCAAACAGATTCCATAGCAGTCACTTTTCAACCAATCCATGGGATTTATTTGGAAAAAATTGGGCACGCCAAAATATCACAACAAGTCAGGGTAGTTCAGATTTTTCTATAGATCTTGGAAAAAGGACAATGAAAACATACAGACTTCGTCAAACTTGTACGTACAACAACATATCATATCTATAGCGGCGCGTATTGGTTGTGTGGTTGAATCTGCTGGTCATGGAATTAAATCCAATCCAGCTACCTACTGTCATCTGATTCACGATATAAGCAGTATCATAGCCACGGTTACCTCAAGTATGCCCCTTCTGCCAAATCTTTGCAATCATGCAAACATGTACCGCTGAAGGGGCGGGTGGGAAGGCATGCAATGTGCTTCATACCTAGAAGATTTACACTGCAACAATGGTACGCTGTATCATCCCAATCAATGCAGGAAGGGTTGGATGTGATGGAAGGAATTCAGCAATTAATGGCTATGGCTGGATGGGTTGTATGTGATTTGTGTTGTCTGATTTGTCTTTTTGTGTTTGTGATGAACTCGTGATTTGTGTAGTTTCTTTGGGAACTGGTAGGGTTCCTCATACAGCGTCGACCAGAAAGCCCCAACCCAGCCTGCTGCAAGTTCTGGTTGGGAATCAGAAGCTGATCAGTGACAGCCAACAAGTCTTTTTTGAAAGGATCGGTCAAGGCCGAACCTCTCTCGCAAACAATCTCTTGGAAGGTCTTCCCAAGAGCGAAAATATCCAGCTCAGCCATCTTCCATTTCTTCCATACATTGAAGGCCTCAAAGAAATTTGTGGAAGTTGGTGCGTACGCCGGAGTCGCAGGACCCGTCTCTGCGTAGTCCTTTGCAGACTCTTGATTGTCTTAATAAACCAAGAAAAATACATCCAAAAATACCTCAATGAATGTTCATGCTTGAGTCGTTGTTTTGCTTTTTGAATCCTTTCACATCCTTTTTAAATCTTTTTAATGTTCAAAAAGTTCAAAAAAAGTTAAAATCTCAAAATTGAAGTTGAACAAACTCAGCAAGACTCCTCGAGCTTCTCTGCCGCATCAAAGTCAATCAGTTTGACTTCCCACGAAAGGCAGTCAACCTGGTGGCACAAGTTGCTCGGCTTGATGTCTCTGTGCGCAATAAAGACCGAATGCAAATACAGCACTGCAGCTGCAGCATTGCTGAACGCTACCCGGACGCCATTGTTGTCAATATGTTTCTCTAGAGTCGATTGGTTCAACGATTTGCCCAGCAACTCCATGAGAAATGCCGGTTTCGGCACTTCATGGGCCGAAAAAACTGTGACAATATTTGGATGCCGGCAGGCTTTCAGGATTGCAAACTCCCGAAAAAACTCGTCCACCAACTCTGGCTTCCTGATGCTTTTCATCGCTGCCGGGGTTTGTTGGGCTATCAGTGTGCCTGCAATAACCATCCCCGTTGCACCTGTGGCGATCACATCCTTGCAGGCAAAGATTTTGCTCCAGTCATTGGAGTCGTCGGCCGCGGCGTTCTTTGAATCAACTTTGACATGTTCACTGCATGGTGGCTTCTCCATGCACGTTGTCTCCAAACCGGCTTTGCTCATGCTTCTTCCCATGGGTGGCTTCTTGCCAAGATTGCCAAGAAGCACGGGATAAGCCTGCGGCTTCCTTAATTGCTGGGCCCTGGAAGCGTCAAAAAGACGCTTGATGTTGTATGCGGCCGGGCCTGGGCCACTTGCTGCATGCGCGTTGTCTCCAAACCGTTTCGATTTGGAGAACATTTTCGCACACGGAGATTCTTAAGAAATGCTGGCAATGTAAGTGAGCCACTTGCTGCATCACGATGTGGAAGTAAATACGTAATTACAATGTAGTTACGTATGTATATTGATTCAAGAATGGTACAGTAAGTGTGTCTATATGTCATACAGTATGTCATATTATGATACAATATGTTTGCATTCATATGTATTGAGTATTGCAAATATCATCTTGGCAAACTGACCTGAGTTTCTCAGAAACTGTCGTTCACAGTTTCCACACTCTTGAGTTGAAAATTGCCGTTAGACCGGTCAGATCTGAGCCGTTTCCATGGTAAGGGATGTGATTTCCCTGGGCCAATCACCCGAAATGCATCCACAATGTTAATGTCAGGTATCAACACCGAAGTTCACCCAAAATCTCCAGAGTTTTCCAAATTCCAAGTTCCAAACCATCAGTTCTTCTGTGAAGTTCCAAAACGCGGCAAAGGCCTTGCAGTGCAAAAGCCGGGCAAAGCACCAAATCGGCAAATCTCAAACCTAAGACTTTGATAGGGATTCAGTATTTAATCACAGAAAAAAACTTCAAGAAGTATCATAAAATGTCAAGATTGAGGCAGGTTTGTAAGGAAACCCTCCTCCGTTTGGGGATATATACTAGTACAAAGCTGGATTCGACATGGCGTGCCGCTCAACACGTCATCGTTTCATTCAAAATCTGATGCCTGGATCCACGCAAATTCATGGTGACTCCTCCGACTCACAGAGAAAAATCATTAAAAATCGTGGCTTCACCCTTTCAATATCCAGGGTTTTGAAAAGAAAGGCGGTCAGAGACTTGTAGGAGGTTTTTCAAGGAATTCGATTAACCAAAACTGGATCTCTATTGAAGCAAGTTGAGTTGAATTCATCAAACAAATTCTCAAAAGGATCAATGCTTCACAGTGTTTTTTCTGAGAAATCCCTATGCGGAATAGCTTAATCACGTCAAGAAAAATGACGGTTCCATCGTTTCAAATTCACACGCGCACAGTGATAGCAGGATGCACAATGATAGCAGGATGCGGACTATCTTGATATATCTTGATTAATGATATGTAAACAAAACCACTACAATAACAGCCTTTCATGTCTTTTGTTGGCTGAAAATAAAACCAACGGCAATCAATGATTCTTGTTGCGGGTTTTGTCAGTTGAGATCCCAACTTGATCCTTTCAGCTGCATTCACACCTGAAAAGCTCGGAATGGATTTCTTTTGGAGAAGGTTTCGAACATGTTGAATGCAAACGTACTTTTGTTTCAACAAAATGATCAATGGCAAGATGGCACCATCCAAATCACATCATCAAGTCTTTGCAAGAACCCTGACACAAGACCTAAAAGCAACCCATCTACGCCCATCTGCACAACACACTCTCGCAGTGTTGGGGCATGGACGGCCATGTTCTCAGAAGCACTTCACAGACTTACATTTATCGCTATTTGTCTCGCTCCAAAAAAAAAGATTTCATTCTACTGTATCATATGCCGTATGATTCTATTGTTCCACGTTGTTTCTACCTTTCCAACAAACCATTGCAAGTCTTGTCATAACGCCTTGGCCGTGGTGTCCAACATGCAAAGAATGCCAAAAATCTCACCACTTTTTCCAGTTGCAAAGGCTGGTCAGGTCGAAATGCATTTCGCTGATCTTCAAACCTTGGCAACCATGTTGCTTTCGCACAGAAATGCAGTACATCCACTCACGGAGCATGACAACATTTGCCTCGAGTTTGAGTTTCAAATCAGAAAAGGTAAACCCGAAATTATGCCACTCCGAGTGGTAGATCTACGGAATATAGATTATGGATGATTATGGTATGAAGAGATATGTTCTGCAAGTTTGTTGCTTGGACAAGCATATATCTTGCCAACCAGTGGCTGCAACCTGTCGCACTCAAGAAAGAATTTCCAGATTCGTTGGAAAAAAAACTGGCCAGAATTCAGCAATGTAGCATCAAAGTTTTACATGTGTTGATCCCATGAAAGGGCACAAAGGAAAATTCGCAAACCGCCTGTCACCACTATGACAATTTTTTAACTGGCTTGTTGATTGGCTTGGGGGGGTCCCATCTGGCACTGTTTGCGGCGGAGTCCAGTTTAGAATCATGCTACCTCCCGTATCTTCGGCAAACTCACAGAAACAGATCAACAACCCGGACAAAAGTCTATCTGAGCCAAGTCGCATTTGCTCAAATCAGTTAATCAATGGCGTTCCAAACAGCTTCAAGGCACTTTTGGCAAACGCCTTCCCGGACGAAAATGGTTGCAAAAGTGTGGTTAAATGGTTGACTTACCAAACGGACACTTTTCAAGTAACTATAGAAGCGAAAAAAAAAAATGCAGTATAAAAACAGTAAAAAGACATTAAAAAAACATGCTTTGATTTCCTTCAGGCTTCGAAAGTTAGAGGATTCGGGATACGTGGTGGCAACTCATTACAAGTCTGCTCGGAATCTGCCCACAAACATCATGGAACCCACCGACAAACACCAACAACCCTTGAATTTGCATCTTACATCCGGCACCTGCAGCTTGGGCATTTTCCAGCGCCTATCAAGGACTTGCAAGACGAAAGATGAAAGAACTCATACCAGAATGATGTCATCAAATTCAAATAGATTTCATAGCATTTCATAGCAATCACCTTTCAACCAATCCACGGGATTTGTTTGGAAAATTAGGCACGCCAAGGCTTCACAACAAGTCAGGACAGTTCAGATTTTTCTATAGATCTTGGAAGAAAAAAACGGTGAACACATACAGACTTCGTCAAACTTGTACGTACAACAACATATCATATATATAGCGGATATTGGTTGTAAAATAAATCTGCTGGTCATGGAATTAAATCCAATCCAGCTACCTACTGTCATCTGATTCACGATACAAGCAGCATCATAGCCATGATTACCTCAAGTATGCCCCTTCTGCCAAATCTTTGCAATCATGCAAACATGTACCGCTGAAGGGGCGGGTGGGAAGGCATGCAATGTGCTTCATACCTAGAAGATTTACACTGCAACAATGGTACGCTGTATCATCCCAATCAATGCAGGAAGGGTTGGATGTCATGGATGGGATGGAAGGGATTCAGCAATCAATGGCTATGGCTGGATGGGTTGGATGTGATTTGTGTTGTCTGATTTGTCTGATTTCTGTGATTTTTGTGTTTGTGATGAACTCGTGATTTGTGTAGTTTCTTTGGGAACTGGTAGGGTTCCTCATCCAGCGTCGACCAGAAAGCCCCAACCCAGCCTGCTGCAAGTTCTGGTTCGGAATCNCAAGTTCCAAACCATCAGTTCTTCTGTGAAGTTCCAAAACGCGGCAAAGGCCTTGCAGTGCAAAAGCCGGGCAAAGCACCAAATCGGCAAATCTCAAACCTAAGACTTTGATAGGGATTCAGTATTTAATCACAGAAAAAAACTTCAAGAAGTATCATAAAATGTCAAGATTGAGGCAGGTTTGTAAGGAAACCCTCCTCCGTTTGGGGATATATACTAGTACAAAGCTGGATTCGACATGGCGTGCCGCTCAACACGTCATCGTTTCATTCAAAATCTGATGCCTGGATCCACGCAAATTCATGGTGACTCCTCCGACTCACAGAGAAAAATCATGAAAAATCGTGGCTTCACCCTTTCAATATCCAGGGTTTTGAAAAGAAAGGCGGTCAGAGACTTGTAGGAGGTTTTTCAAGGAATTCGATTAACCAAAACTGGATCTCTATTGAAGCAAGTTGAATTCATGAAACAAATTCTCAAAAGGATCAATGCTTCACAGTGCTTTTGTGAGAAACCCCTATGCGGAATCGCTTAGTCACGTCAAGAAAAATGACGGTTCCATCGTTTCAAATTCACACGCGCACAGTGATAGCAGGATGCGGAAAATCTTGATGTATCTTGATTAATGATATGTAAACAAAACCACTACAATAACAGCCTTTCATGTCTTTTGTTGGCTGAAAATAAAACCAACGGCAATCAATGATTTTTGTTGCGGTTTTTGTCAGTTGAGATCCCAACTTGATCCTCTCAGCTGCATTCACACCTGAAAATCTCAGAATGGATTTCTTTTGGAGAAGGTTTCGAACATGTTGAATGCAAACGTACTTTTGTTTCAACAAAATGATCAATTGCAAGATGGCACCATCCAAATCACATCATCAAGTCTTTGCAAGAACCCCGACACAAAACCCAAAAGCACCCGATCTACGCCCATCTGCACAACACACTCTCACAGTGTTGGGGCATGGACGGCCATGTTCTCAGAAGCACTTCACATGAGGCCATCCTGAGAATTGCAGTAAAACATCTGACTTACATTTATCGCTATTTGTCTCGCTCCAAAAAAAATCCGATTTCATTCTACTGTATCATATGCCATATGATTCTATTGTTTCACGTTGTTTCTACCTTTCCAACAAAACATTGCAAATGTTGTCATAACGCCTTGGCCGTGGCGTCCAACTTGCAACTTCAACATGTCCCAACTGCAAAGCCTCAAGAAATCTCACCACTTTTTCCAGTTGCAAAGGCGTTTCTCAGGTCGAAATGCATTTCGCTGATCTTCAAACCTTGGCAACCATGTTGCTTTCGCACAGAAATGCAGTACATCCACTCACCTAGCATGACAACATTTGCCACGACTTTGAGTTTCAAATCAGAAAAGGTAAACCCGAAATTATGCCACTCCGAGTGGTAGATCTACGGAATATAGATTATGGATGATTATGGTATGAAGAGATATGTTCTGCATATTTGTTGCTTGGACAAGCATATATCTTGCCAACGAGTGGCTGCAACCTGTCGCACTCTAGAAAGAATTTCCAGATTCGTTGGAAAAAAAACTGGCCAGAATTCAGCAATGTAGCATCAAAGTTTTACGTGTGTTGATGCCATGAAAGGGCACAAAGGAAAAATTTGCGGACAGTCACCCACTGCGACAAAAAATTCTAACTGGCTTCCGATCTGGCACTGTTTGCAGCGGAGTTTTGTTTAGAATCATGTTATCTCCCTTATCTTCTCAGAGAAACAGATCAACAACCAAGACAAAAGTCTATCTATGTCTATCTGAGCCAAGTCGCAGTTGCTCAAATCAGGCAATCAATGGCGTTCCAAACAGCTTCAAGCCACTCTTGGACGAAGGCCTTTCCGGACGGAAATGGTTGCAAAAGACTGGTTGACTTACCATACGGACACTCTTCAAGTGGCTATACAAACCGGGAAAATAAAAACGTGTTGCGATTTCTTTCAGGCTTCGAGAACCTTCAGGATTCAAGATACATGGTGGCAACTCATTACAAGTCTGCTCGGAATCTGCCCACAAGCATCATGGAACACACCAAAACCCCTTGACTTTGCATCTCACTCCGGCACCTGCAGCTTGGGCATCTTCTAGTGCCTATCAAGGACTTGCAAGATGAAAGACGAAAGAACTCATACCAAAATGATGTCAACAAATTCAAACAGATTCCATAGCAGTCACTTTTCAACCAATCTATGGGATTAATTTGGAAAAATTGGGCACACCAAAATTTCACAACAAGTCAGGATAATTCAAATTTGTCTATAGATCTTGGAAAAAAGGCGGAGAAAACATACAGACTTCGTCAAACTTGTACGTACAACAACATATCATATATATAGCGGCGGGTATTGGTTGTGTGGTTGAATCTGCTGGTCATGGAATTAAATCCAATCCAGCCACCTACTGTCATCTGATTCACGATATAAGCAGTATCATAGCCACGGTTACCTCAAGTATGCCCCTTCTGCCAAATCTTTGCAATCATGCAAACATGTACCGCTGAAGAGGCGGGTGGGAAGGCATGCAATGTGCTTCATACCTAGAAGATTTACACTGCAACAATGGTACGCTGTATCATCCCAATCAATGCAGGAACGGTTGGATGTGATGGAAGGGATTCACCAATCAATGGCTATGGCTCGATGGGTTAGATGTGATTTGTGTTGTCTGATTTGTCTGATTTCTGTGATTTTTGCGTTTGTGATGAACTCGTGATTTGTGTAGTTTCTTTGGGAACTGGTAGGGTTCCTCATCCAGCGTCGACCAGAAAGCCCCAACCCAGCCTGCTGCAAGTTCTGGTTCGGAATCAGAAGCTGATCAGTGACAGCCAAAAAGTCTTCTTTGAAAGGATCGGTCAAGGCCGAACCTCTCTCGGAAACAATCTCTTGGAAGGTCTTCCCAAGAGCGAAAATATCCAGCTCGGCCATCTTCCATTTCTTCCATACATTGAAGGCCTCAAAGACGTTCGCGGAAGTTGGA